>WEKX01021516.1:0-14551 GCA_013390025.1 Pitta sordida
ACGATGTGGAAGAGACTGTTATGTGTGTCATCCCTGAAATACCATCATTTCCTGATCTCACTCCGGCTCACTGGCTGGAACGACACTGTGGCTACCATGGCAAGGTATGATGACGTGGCTTGTGCTGAAACCCACCAGTGGGTAACCTCTATAGACGTAGTAGCAGAAGAATTGCAGCATTTTAGACATGATATGGGAAGTTTTAAAGAGGAAATAACTCATGACCTGAAGGATATTCAAGCTCAAAAGGATGCTCTAGCTGTGGATCAGTCCAAATCCATTGAAGTGAGACCAAAACCCGACGGCCCCCAGCACAAGAAAATGGGCATGCCTTACGGACTGAGTTGTGGTACTATCTCCTTGACCATGGGGAAGATATGCGAAGGTGGGATAAGAAACCTTTACTCAGGGAAATATTTAGAAATGGAGCATAATAGGACACAGGACAGACTGCTTATCAAGGACAGGGCATGACCCAACAATGGTGCTGACTAAAGCCTGTTTGCACATGGCAAGCCTCTTTTATACTCTTACCCCTCTATTTTCCCTTGTTTTTCCCTCACTAATCCACCTCAATCTCTCTCTTTCCCTGCCTCTGGCTCTTTCCCTAAACATCCAAGAATAAGTCTACAAAATCCCATGAAGCTCTTGGCATCCCATAATGAGTCCCATACCCCTGTAGGCAGTAGCTCTCAGTCTGAAGAGTGATCAGGGCAGCATTTCATTTTGTTTCCTCCTGATGTGTTTCAATCCTGGCCCATGGGGATGAAGCTGTCCTGGGACAGCCTTGGGAGGAGCCCAGGCTTGAGTCTAATTATGACAGGGGATTTACTCCCCCTGCACTGTGCCTCTGCCACACTTCAAGTGTATGGAGAAGAGCCTTTTATAAGATAAGCTAATAAAGATGTTCTAGCTTAGTGCTGCCTATGTTTGCTTTTAGCAACTTACTATCTGAAGAATTCAAAGTTATGGATTTTTAGAAGCTTAGTTTAGAAGTTGGGAATAGTTTAAATAACATTACAGAATTCATACATTGAAAATACAATAAGGGGTCACAAAATGACAAATTCAGAAGCACAAAATGACAAACTCAGAAGTAGAAAAAAAGTGTATTCTTGGCAGAAGAGGATTTCTTAAGATGCGTATTTACACTAGAGCTATAAACACCTTGATATATGCCTCTGACAGCACCAAGAAATTTTACTGATCACCATACAAGATCCTTAGGTTTCACAAGTACAGTAATCTACTGGATATCATGGGAGGTCAGTTGCAAAAAGATGCCAAAATAAGCAAAATCTGCAAAGTAGAGGTAAATACAGTAAATACTGTAAATACGGTAAAGCCAGTAAAGACGAGGGGGAAAAGAAATTGTAATGTATTGAGGCCGCGAGTGGTGAACCACAAAGTAGCGAGGCATTACTGTATTACATTTAGTCATGAATGCTGGGACTTTTCTCTTTCCCTTTTTCCCTTTTTGGTCCTTGGTAGTAAAGTAAGTTAGTGAATGTGAATATAAATTCCAAAGACTTCCAAATAAAATGTAGTTAAAATGGTCATAAAGTGTTATTAAATCCCTGTCAAATTCCAAGGCTTGATGAGTGAAAATACACTCTCATCTGCTTTCCTTAGAACATACTCTGATATAACAATCCTCAAACTAGCTGAGATGGCACAGATATACTTCTCTTGTTATGAAGCAAGGGTACAATTCCAAGTATAAGATATTAATGTACACAAGCAAAGAAACTTAAATGCAAAAACATTAAAATGAAAACTATTTACACTGTAGTTCATTTCAGCACATTTTAAAAACTATTATTATTCCCTACAGTAAACTCAGAGAAAATATACTGTTAAGTGTATTTCATTTTTCACCCTCAGCATTAAAGCTTTGATATAGATAAGGACAACCAGTTATAAAATTCAGATGAAAAAAATTTACTTTCTTAAATTATATCTCCTCATTATTGAGGACTACAAATCTGCATTAAAAATGTACAATCATATTAATATTTAAAATAATGGTGTTCAGAAAATCCCCAACTAGTAACAACCCACATCCCTCGAAGAGTTTTCGTCTCTCTTTAAGTAAACCACCTTGGATACATTATACATAACTAACACTTTGTGGAATAAAGGAAAGGGTGATGTATAGAGTTTGAGCATAAATATTTCAGATGCTTTTATTTCTTGAATCACAGAATAAATTTTCAGTGAAATGGCAATGTTGCAGTTTTACAAATACAAGTAGGAAAATAATTTATTGTGGTTTATGTGTTGAAGTACACATTCAATAATTCTCTCAAGCCTATCCTTCAGACAAAACAAAGCATTTTAAATCATAATGTGTTAAGCACACTTGAGTCACTTCCTAAATGGAGGCTTGAAAAGACGAAAGAGGGCTATTCTAGTTTGGCTGCATGGTTTACATCACGATGTGATCCAGAATTGATTCTCTATGCAGCAGGCTCATTTTAGTACTCAGCAAAACATAGCAAGTCCTAAATTTCACAGTGTTAAAGCAAGAGGCAGGATATAAAAGCAATAAAAAAAATAAATCCCACACACCTGCATTTTGCATATTGGATTTCACCCACTAGATTTAATTAACTGCAACATAATAACCAAATCCCACTGACAGGAATATAAAATACCTACCTGTTTTGGGGTCAACAGAGAAATACGGCTGTCCCTGAAGAATACTGTACACTACTCTGGCGCTGTTTCCATATGTGGGATCATCTGCATCTGTGGCTGTCACCTGTAGAACAGATGTTCCTGTATAGAAAAATAGAAATTAATTGTTAATAAATATGATTTTATGATAAATCTTTTCAAATAAATTTTTGAAATCTCTTCAGTCCTCACATTCTAAAATTGAGAGATAAATTATGCTTTTTCAATCTGTTTTTATCTGTCTTATAATATTTCTAAGGAAAAGTAATTATACTAATTTGGAAAACCCTTTTTGTCTTTCCCTCTATATATGTATGTGTAAATTAATTACATATATATAAACATAAACAGTAACTACACTCATGAGCATTTTCGCATGTTCACACACATAGACCCCAAACTTGGCTATTGATTTCTGAATAACTCAAATTTATGGACTTTGAGATTATCAGGATTACCTTCATCCATTGTATAAATTAATGTTGAAGTATTTAAAATATTTTGCACAAATGCCCTCCTATCAATAAAAGATAATAAGGGAATAAAAAATCTAGCTACTGGAAGGTATCAAAGATCTTGAAATAACTACTAGAACCCTGTTGGGGATTCAAATTACAAAGATAAGGAGTTCAAAAGACAATTATTTTTATGCTAGTAATAAAAACTATTAGGAAAATAAAATCTAAGTTTCAAGCATGTCACTAGATGGGATAAGTTATGAGCAACACATTTTAAAATATCAAAAGCATAAGTACTGCATAGATAGAATGGGGACAAATTATTTTACGTTTTACTGTATTTTTTAAGACATTTTATGATAACATCTGTTTTGCTCTCACTGCCAAACTCTTCACATAAGAAACCAGTAAATAAAAGATTGTAAGTTAATAAAGATTCAGTCTTTATTCCACTTATTTGTCCTTCTACAGACAGAGTTTTCTACAAGCTCCTTTGGTCCAGTATTAAAATACCAGAATAATAATAAATGAACAATCTGCTCTTATGTAACTCTCCACCTGGAAGCGGCTTCTCAGCTAAATTAACCACTGAGGCAACACTTCCACTCTGGGATGTTCAATTTCACATCTTAGTTGTGAAGAAAAGTATGTTTTTGAATTGAAGCCCTTGATCTCTTCCACTTATTGTACTTTGATTTGCCTCATAGAACAGTTTCAGAGCATGATAACTAGATTTCCTCAGATGAAAGTAAACCAGGAGATATTCTTTAGCAGCACATCTGATTTATTCTGACTGCTAATGGGCACATAGTCTCAGAGAACCAGACAAAAACTAATTTGAAATAAGATTTTAAAAAAACATACAGCAAGAGCATCAGTTCCTCAGTTCCAAATATTTAGACTCCTAGATCAGCACAGGACTACTATTTAATATGCACACCATCAGTGTACACGAAATAGAAGTATATCAAATCCAAAAAGCCATGTTTAATTGCCAACTAAACACAGAATAACAGTACTTTCAGACCACATTGGGTCACTTCAAAGAACAGCCAACACATTTTTGCTCCTGTTCTATAACATACTGAAAGGCTGTAATGACATACTGTATTTCTGTAGCCTGCTTTGCCAATAATTTCTAACTTGAGAGGAACTTGTATATTTCAACCTTGTGGAATCGTTGAAGATTAATCAGTTACTGATAAACAATGATTTGATTTTATTTGATTATTTTCATTGCATACAACAAAAACATATGCGTTCATTAGGTATAGTCAGTCACCTATCAGAGTTTGCTACCCAACATGATGGGAAAATCCTATACCTTTTTATCTAACGATTTTCCTGTTTCCAAGAAAACAGTTACCACCAGTGTGACTTTTCATTAGCACTTCCCCTCAGGATTCTACAAAATTGAAATGGATGAACAGATTTTGGCTATTTCAGAAGACATACTGACATTTCATAGTTCTTTCATTCTTTGGAAACTTTCTTTTCTATCCTCATTTTAAAAGGTAAAAAAAGAATCTGAGTGCTTGTGTTTCTCATTGATGTCGGACAAAAGAAATAGGACCAGTGAAAGGCAATATCTCACATAAGCAGTTGACAAGTCATTTTAGCATGAATGGAATGCCATTGTACCTTAGAATTTGCCACAGTGATTTTTAATACAACTGTATCTCTCCCCCTAGAAACGCCTGATAATAGTAATTTAGTATTGAATAGTGGCAAAGTGTTCTCTTTCTACCTAAAAGAACACTTAAAAGCACAGATTTAAAATCGACCTATCTCTCAAGCTCTCATTCAGTGGAACATAGCATATCAAAAGCTTAACTTTTTCACTATCTTATACAAGTATGCTCAGCATTTTATAAATATTTTATAAGGTATCCCCATATTGGCCCTTTGTCTAACTCTCACCCGATTTTCTGAGCAGTGAGGAAAGGCAGCTTGTGGAAGCTGGGGGTTAGAATGCCTTGCAAAAAAAAAGGTAAAGAGAGTACATTTATCTTTCAACTACTCCTTCCAAAGTTAGTATCATTCAGGCTCATCTGCATGACAGACGAATTGCAGATACATTTGTATTATTTAGATGCAGCATCATTTTTTGTTGTTGAGCTATGTGTAATGAAGGATTTAGATGGAGAAGTAAAAAGTACAGCCATCTTACTGTTTTAAATGTTAACAAGTCTGGAAAAAATGGTCTAATACAACAGATAAGGATCTGATTTCTCCAGAGACTACAGGGAACATATAAATATCAGACCTAGAGGCATACCTTCCATTCTTTCTTTACTAACTTATCGGGAATGTGTCTGTCAAGAAAACCTCAAAATTTTGCTATGAAAGAATTTTGACACTCCAGTTAGGTAATAAAAAGGACTTTTTTCCCCAAAACAGATTTTCTTTTTATTCAGAGTTTCTTATTATTCAGAGTACAACTACTATTCCATGTACTTTCCTACTACATTTCAGAGATTACATATGGGGAATTCTATTTTTTTAGTTAATGAGTTATGCAGAGCCATAAAACATGTTTGTATGCTCAGAACATCCCTCTGTAAGCTTTGCCTTTTTTCTGTTACAAAAAATGATTATTTACCTGGGGAACCATAATATAGTTTTATTTCAAAATATCTTCTCTTGTTCTTCTCTTTTTTAAAAAAATGTTTGCAATAAAATTTTTGTTATGTTATACATATATCAAAAGCTGAAAATAAATACATAATTCAATTCATCTCTGTGAAGAAAATTTTTTTATGTTTCATGAAGCAGTTCAATAAAATAAGTCTGCTGATAATGCAAATTTGTATGCATGACTTTCCATAGTTTGCTGCACTGTTAAAATCTCAAATGGATCAATATTGAACAAAAATTAAAATAAGTGAAAACAGGCAAAGTTTAATAGACACAGAGATTTTCTGCCTAACTAAACCAATACTTATCATTGTCTTTAAACACAAATGAGTTAGCAAAATGTGATTCAGTTTCACACTACGGGAAGTTAAATTGGCATTTCTAATAAAAATCATATTTATGAAAAACATATTTTCTTTCGGATTATCTATAATTATGACTCCCTCACATTATAATACCCTGGGAAGAAGTTCAGAAAAGTCCACTCTACATGTTAATTTCTAAAGTAAAATTAATTGGGAGTATTCTTCTTATCACAGAATCACACAGTGGTTAGGTGCCTTTAGAGATTATCTAGTCCCATTGCTAAATGACCTCAGCACTGAAACCTTAATATGAAGATTTTCAATCATTTTACAGCTCAGAGTTAACACATATGGAAGTCTTTTATTAATTAAAAACTATTCTTATTTCCTCTTAATTTACATACCAGTGACTTTCATAAACATTAAAATAGATCACAGAGCTGTCAATGAAACTGAGTTTTTACACCACCGAAGAAATTGATTCGGATATAAACCTTGGTTCTTGAGCCAGCTCTTAAGGAAGAGGTCTAGTGAAGGTAAGGAAGGTGTTTTCTTTCAGTTCTTTCAGAATAGTACATAAAGAATAAAGTATGTTCACTTTGTGTCACAGTGAACACTGTGATCTCATACTTGGCAAAAAAATAACATAATTAAAAAAATAGACAAAATTAACAAAACTTACCTGTACTTTCTTGTACTTCCTAAAAAAAGGAACAACAGACATGTCCTATGGCTTTTACAACTAGATTAAGAAAAGTTTAAATTGTGAGGAAAACACAAGCTAACATCTTGAGGGGACAAAGAATAACCTGCTGCTGTAACTAAAATACAGAATGAAGAGCAAAAGTAGCACCACTCAGCATGAGGAGTGTTGCAGAGACACAGTAATATTAAAAGGTAATGTTGATCCTGTAAGAACTAGAGAGGCAAAGGCCCAGATAGAACTCAAACTAGCTGTTTCTGTTAAGGACAAAAATAAATGTTTCTATAAGTACATCAATAGTAAAAAGAGAGGCTATAGCAACCTTCACTCCTTATTGGATGCAGAAGGGAATATAGTAAGTAGAGATGAGGCAAAGGCAAAAATACTTAATACCTTCTTTGCCTCTGTTTTTAACAGTAAAAAGATTGCCAGCAGGACAATTGGACTGATGGGCAGACTGGAAGGAGTCGGGGTGCAATATAACCCCCCTGTCATCCAGNTTGGAATGATGGGCAGACTGGAAGGAGTTGGGGTGCAATATAACCCCCCTGTCATCCAGGAGGAGGTTGTTAGAGACTTGCTGAGTGGCTTGGGTCCTCACAAGTCCATGAGACCAGATGAGATCCATCCTAGGGTGATGAAAGAACTAGCAGACGAACTCGCTAAGCCACTTTCCATAATTTACCAACAGTCCTGGCTTACTGGTGATGTACCAGAAGACTGGAAATCGGCTAATGTGACACCTATACACAAGACGGGCAGGAAAGACGATCCAAGAAATTACAGACCTGTCAGCCTGACCTCAGTCCTGGGTAAAGTAATGGAACAGATAGTCCTGTGCACTATTACGCAGCAACTGCAAAATGACCATGACATTAGAGCTAGTCAGCATGGATTCCGGAGAGGTAGGTCTAGCCTGACCAACCTGGTCTCCTTTCATGATCTGGTGACTCCTCCGATTGACGAAAAAAAGGCCGTGGATGTTGTGTACTTGGACCTTAGCAAAGCCTTTGACACAGTGTCAAGGCTTGAGGCAAATTTGGGGCTGAGCCAAAGAAAAACANGCAGCCCCTCTCCAGCCCCACACAACCACGGCTGCCAGAGAGCTCCAACCAGCACCCTGACTCTGCTGCCACTGTGTGACCTACCCCCAGAAAAATTTCTCTTTTCTTCAAATGCCGCTTCTCAGTTTTTGATTTTTTTTCTTGTCGTCTGGACAGAGAGAGAAAATGACCTTGGTGTTGCTAAGGACTGGTATTCACAAGCCAAAACACAAAGATATGGAATAAATACACACCACCCTAGAACACATGGTTTCCCATAGTAAGCCTCAGGAGAAACTCTTAGAGCATGGACTGGATAGAAGCAATTTATGTTTGGTAAGGAATTGGTTGAATGGACGAGCTCTGAGAGTGTTGGTGAATGGTGTCACATCCAGCTGGCAGTCTGTCACTAGTGGAGTCCCACAGGGATCAGTGTTAGGTCCAGCACGGTTCAACTTCTTTACTGACGATATGGACAAGGGAATTGAATCTATCATCAGCAAGTTTGCAGATGATAGCAAGCTGGGGGCAAATGTTATACTGCCAGAGGGTAGGAGGGCTCTTCAGCATGACCTTGACAGGCTAGAGAGATGGGCAGACTCCAATAATATGAGATTTAACAAGTCTAAGTGCTGGGTTCTTCACTTTGTACGTAACAACCCCATGCACCGCTATCGGCTGGGGGATGAGTGGCTGGAGAGTGGTGAAATGGAGAGGGATTTAGAAGTTCTGATTGACAGAAAACTCAATATGAGCCTACAGTATGCCCAGGTGACAAGAAGGTCAATGGCATCCTAGCCTGGATTAGGAACAGTGTGGTCAGTCGGACTATGGAAATTATCCTTCCCCTGTACTCGGCGCTGGTCAGACCACATCTTGAGTACTGTGTGCAGTTCTGGTCTCCCCAGTTGAAGAAGGATGTTGTGCTGATTGAGAGGGTTCAGAGAAGTGTGACAAGGATGGTGAAAGGACTGGAGGACAAGCCCTTTGGGCAGCGGCTACGGGAAGTGGGGTTGTTCAGACTGGAGAAGAGGAGGCTTAGAGGTGACNAGAGAGTGATCTCTCATTGGAATGGTTTGCCCAGGGAGGTGGTGGATTCGCCATCCATGGAGGTGCTTAAGAGAAGACTCAATGAGGAGCTCAGTGACATGGTCTAGATGACGGGAGGCTTTGATTGATGGAGCGTGGTGTCTGTGGCTCCATGCTTGTGGGTCTGATCCCTGGGTAGGTGTTTGCTTGGGAGTTGGACTAGATGATCCTGTGGGTCCCTTCCAACTCAGAATAACCTACGAACCTGTGAACTGTAAGAAATTTTTAAGCTAGTGGAGTATCTTGAGGAATTCAGAATATAACATCAGAAGTTCAGGTACAGAACCACACAGAATCACACAGCTAAGTGTCATAATACATGTTAATTTTAGAACTAATGAAAGTGACATAGGTATCTCCATCATCTGACACAAAGAATGTATCCTGTGAAAGAAATTATATAATTACAGCTCTTGAAATTGCAGACAATAAAATTCTTCCAGTATGCAACAAATACAAAAAAATTGTAAAGAAAACAGTGATAATAAATTTGCAATGAAAATATAATGTATGCCTAAAATACACTCTTTGTATAATGGGGTAAAAACTCTGCTTTATTCACATAAAAGCTTTGTGGAATGAATATTTTAATTATTTGCCTTAGGTACAACCAATAAAGTATTTGATACATAAAACATATGCATTAATGCTTTATTTTACCACTACAACTTCATTGATTTAACATATTCCCTTCTGGTTTATAACTCAAAATACCATTTCAGACTATATATTCAATTTTTTCTTTGGAAAACAATAAATTTTATGTTATAGTTGTGCAGTAATATCAGATGCACATTACTGCAGAATTATTACACATATCTTTGTAAGAATGATCCACTTTGAGAGGATGAAAAAAAAGAAAATTTTATAAATAGAGTACAAATAAAAAATAATTATATTAGCTACTTCTAATTTGAGGATAATATTGATCTCCTTTGCACTGCCTTTCTTCCTGAGCAGAAAATGAAAGGCTTCCAAAGGGGAAGGAATCAATCAATTAAAATGGTCTCCATTAAAGACAAAGGGAACTGGAGAAAGAGAAAGATGGGGTTATATATTTTTTGAGACAGATGATAAAGGAAATTAATTTCTCATTAAGACAGTCTCTGGTGTAACAAGAGATAACTGAGATAAAAGCTTAGATGCTGCAATTCTAACAGTAAAGCTGCCACAGTGATTTATCAAAGACACTTGAAGAGGTTTTGTACAGACCCACAATATTCTTACTGGAAGCTCTACGCACTTACTTTAGGAAATTACACAGAAGTGTATTGCTTTTAATAGTCCTGGAGTTATAACATTATTTGCAGAAATATTGCCCTTCTGCACTTACATAAATTTCTGTTGGCAATTCCTTTATAAGAGGAAAATTATAAACTTATTGCAACACCAGAGAAGTATTAAATAAGTAAAACTGATTTCATAATGCAGTACTCCAATGAAGAGGAATATGTGAACTATATAAGCAGGAAAACCAAGTATCAGTGGTTTTTTTCAACTTCTGTTTACTATATAAAAAATCTCAATAAAGATAAATAAGCATATGTCTAAAATAATCTAGGAAACTACTATTCCTTGGTATTTGTTTAATTCTGTGAATTGCATAAACTGCACATAAGAGAATGCCATAAAGTGTGCAGTTGAATGAGGATATATGAATACATCTTATTTTAGAATAAAAAGTACCATTTGTACAGGAATGTATTTCAAAATATCCAAGATTAGGAGTGACTCTCCTCTTACAGTCAGCATGTGTGTGTGCATTGTGTGTACTGTTTTCTTACTATGAATGCCATAAGTAACACAGAAGGTTTCATGTCTTCTCATCATTTCTTTTAAACAATCAATGATATAATGATGTTTTATAACTTTGACAAAGAGTATGTGGAATTTTGATTTGTTAAAAGATTGTTGAATAGAGCAGTTTGTTTTCCTTACCCATTTCAGACATCTCTGGCACCGTAACAATGTATGGTCCATCTGTAAATTTTGGTGCATTATCGTTGATATCCTGCACTTTGATAATGAATTCAGATTCAGGCTCAAGTGGCTTGTTTGTCCGTCTATCAATAGCTTGGGCATGAAGCACATAGTGTGTCTTCTGCTCTCGATCTAGGCTTTTAGTTGAATGGATGTCTCCAGTTGTGTCATCAATAACAAAGATAGTCCCCGCCCCTTCTCCAGTGAGAATGTATTTGACTGATCCATCACCTTTGTCGGAATTGGAATGTAGCTGTAGAATATAAACAAAATCATATACAATTAATTATTAAATTTCATAAAAGGTTATTGTACATAAGATACAAAAATTATATTACTGTTAACATCTTTCCACTTAGTTTTTACCCTTCCCAGCTCTTGCCACAGTTCCTCATGTGCTCTTTTTGGCAACTTAATCATTTTGTTCAGGGTTATTTCCACTAGGCATAATTCATTTCTTAACCTGGGATTTCTGGCATTCTTTGATCGTTCTAGAAAACTTCCCTAAATCAAGAATGTTCTAGTAATTGGGGTGGGTTTTATTATATTTAGTTTAGGTTTTAATTCTTCTTGTAGTCATTTTACAGCATTCTCTGCTAGAAACCCTGTTTTAAGCACTAAACTGGATGAAGTTACACTTAGGACTGTTTGCTTTAACGGTGTTCGGTTTCACCATCTACATTTTCTTCTGTGGCTCCAAGGACAATATCATTTACTGCGACAGGAAACTACATAGTGTACCAGTGGATTACTCTATCCCACAAAAAAACATAGGCATTTTCTTTGGATTTTTTTCTTTTTTATGAGAAAATCAAATAATTTGCTTTTATTTAATGTATTTCTAATTAAATAATGAAATTTGACTGATACTTCCAGCATTTTCATTCTTCATAACACATACTTGTACTATGAAATATAAATTAGATATATCATATCCCTCTTTGAGTAGAATAAAGCTTTTCTTTATTGGGGGGAAAGGGGTGGGGGGAAGAAAAAGCCACTAAGTACTACAATGTGTTAAGAAACAGCTTCCCATTAAGTATCACCTCTTCTGACCTGACTTCAAAAAATTGTCTCTTTAGATCAAAAATGAGGATGCGTTCTCTGACAAAGAATGGTGACTTTTATATAAACTGAGAAGTTTGTGGGTTTTTTTCTTTAAAATGACTTTGTGAACAGAATGTATTTATTGAAGAACACAATTTGAAGATAGTGATAATGCAAAAACAAACACCCTCAGGTATTGTGCAGTTATATGTTGACGTTAAGTCGGAAAGGGAAACTTCCTAATTTTAAGTAGACACTCATATTACTGCCCTGATTATTTCTCAGGATCTGCAGTGAGACATTACTAAGTTTTTATGCAGAATCTGAGCAAAGCAGAAGCAGAGTGACAGATAGTATTTTTAACTAATGAAAGGCAAGGTATTAGTTTCCAGACTCCTTTTCATTCTAAGTGCAAAACCCATTCAGAGTGGACAGAAAGAAAATAAGACTTTTAAGGTATAAAATACCTTTTATTTTTTTTGTTTTTCCCTTAAAACATAAGAGATAGAGGTGTTATTTTCTCATATGCTACTTGTACCTTTTTTTCCCAGGTCTTTGTCTTGCTTTTAAAACCATCCACCTTGCTATTTACAAAAGGAGTAAGCATATGACATTTGATGGAATTTCTCATCTAATGTATTAAATCCATGAAATTATGGTGTTGCACATAATTTACATTTTTGTACTGTAGGGGGACTTGAGAAGGTGAAATCTAATAAATTTAATATTTTCAACTCTTATAAATCAATCAATGTACTATATACTTATCTGAGCCACAGGAAGATCTGATTGAATAATCAAAACAAAACTGCGTCACCATAGTGGACACTTTATTCTTTCTTTGTTGTTATATTTTGTTTTGAAAATGGAAGAAAGAAAGAAACAGGAAAAAGCTCTGTTTGTTTCCCGTTGCCTTTATAGGACATCAGAACAGTCTTATACATTTCCTTTTACAGTAGTCATTGGCAAAATTAATCGCTTCTTACCCTTAGAATAACACTGTATTCTAATAACAAAGGAATAATACTCTCAATGTAAAATGCCAGGAATAAAAGCTTCCTATTGTCATGGTTTGTTTTCTTTCCTTCTGGCAGCGAGGGGGTTAAAAGTTTCTGCCTGGGCCCTGTCGCTGCCAAGGTCACGAGCAGAAGGAGATAGAGACGTCTCTGTGAATAAACATATTTGAGAGAGAAGAAAAAAACTTCGTAGCAAAATGTAGTGTGCCAGCTCAGGGCCTGTATGGAGAAGCGGAAAGCTCTGAAGGCTCCCCAGGCCTACTAGAGAAGGGGTAGGAATGTTCTTGCAGGCATCCAGCTGCTGTTTGTGGAAAGGACCATGGTGCAAATATATGGAGAGAGAGAGAGAGGAACGAGTGATGCAGAATCCATCTGAGCCGCAACTGAAGATGGAGGACCATGCTGTAATAGCTGCAGATGTTTTTTTGGAGCCCAGAAACAGAAGCCTGGGGCTGACAGCTCGGCAGAGATTCTTTGGACAGACGTTTTGTGACAGAATTGCATTGTGGTAGGATCTGAACTATGTACTTTCGGATGGGCTCATATATGAAGCAGCAGAGTAGCGCTTAAAACACTGCATCCTACGCAGTGATTCTCAGGCAACAGAGAATGGAAGAACTGTCGTCCGTGGGTTGAGATCTCACTTGGGAAAGGGTCATGAAAGACTTTTCCTCTCATGAGAGAGAGAATTTTATGAACGGGCAGAGAGATGGTTCCTACCCTGGATCTGGTCAGAAATACCAACTTGCCTGGCTTGTTGCTATCCCTGTCCCACTTTGTCTCCTAGTGCAAAAAGGGAATATGAGATCTATTGTAAGAAAAGGAGGGGTGGGGGGAAAAGGTTGCCTTTTAAATGATGCTTCTCACATGAGCTCTGATGTTATTAGTTATATAAATAAATCATTTATATTCTTTATTGTAGTTTGCCTTGCTTTTTTGCCTGTGACCAGTATTATTTTCCAGTTTTTCTCCTCCAGGAGAGGTTGTGTGTGAATCTCTGGCATCCAGCCAGGGTCAAACCACGACACCTATGAATTCAAAATGTTCTTTAAAGTGATTTATTCCTAAAACCATGAGTGGTACATATTTTGGTATTCTAGCCTAGGTTTGTTCGTATCCTAATTTTTCAGACACCATCTGAATCCACTCTCCATAATTTACCAACAGTCCTGGCTTACTGGGGTTGTGCCACAAGACTGGAAATTGGCCAATGTGACACCCATCCACAAGAAGGGTAGGAAAGATGATTCTAACAACTACAGACCAGTCAGCCTGACCTCAGTCCCATGCAAAGTCATGGAACAGATGGTCTTGTGTGCTATTATGCAACAACTGCAAAACAAGCATAACATTGGATCTAGTCAGCATGGATTTCAGAAAGGCAGGTCCTACCTAAATAACCTGATCTCCTTTTATGATCCAGTGACTCGACTGGTTGATGACAAAAAGGCTATGGATGTTGTGTACTTGGACCTTAGCAAAGCCATTGACATGGTTTCCCACAATAAGCTTCAGGAGAAAATTGTGAAGCACGGACTGGAAGGGAACATTTTATGTTGGGTTACAAACAGGTTGGAAGGGCGAGCTCAGAGGG
>WEKX01021516.1:15090-52609 GCA_013390025.1 Pitta sordida
GAGGATGGTGAAGGGACTGGAGGGCAGGCCCTATGGGGAGCGACTACAGGAATTGGGATTGTTCAGCCTGGAGAAGAGGAGGCTCAGAGGTGACCTCATTGCTGTTTCCAACTACCTGTGGGGAGGTTGCAGACAGATGGGTGTGAACCTCTTCTTCAAGGCTGATGACACCAGAACGAGAGGACACAGCCTCAAGCTACGCCAGGGGAGGTTTAATCTTAGTATTAGGAAGTGGTTTTTCACAGAGAGAGTGATTGCACATTGGAATGGACTGCCCAGGGAGGTGGTGGAGTCGCCATCCCTGGAGGTGTTTAAGAGAAGACTCGATGAGGAGCTTAGTGACATGGTCTAGCTAGGGGGTGTAGGGCTGGATGATCCTGGGTCCCTTCCGGCTCGGAGTGGCCGGCTAGACTGTGAGGGAACTAGACTGTGTTACCACTCTGGGATGTGCTTTCGGTCTCTGTACGGGTGTTAGGTGTTAGATGGTGAGTTGGACTAGATGATCCTTGTGGGTCCCTTCCAACTCATAACATTCTGTGATTTCTTTTCCTGTAGGCTCTTTTGTGATAATACGAACCCTAAATGCTAGTGGTTGCCAATGCTAACAGAAAAAATGATAAAGTAAAGATTAAAAATCTGCTGTCTTATTTATTTCTTCCATCTCTGTATAAATCAGTCTAAGCAGAAAAATATTAAGGCCTCTCTCAAATGTTTATTTGCAATGTGTTGTGCTGAAGAGAGTCCCTGGGAATCCCAGCCTAAGACAATGCCTGTGAGATTAATGAGACATTCATGTCACACACACACAGAATCACACACAGAATATTATGAGTTGGAAGGGACCCACAAGGATCATCTAGTCCAACTCACCATCTAACACCCGTACAGAGACTGAGAGCACATCCCAGAGCGTAACACCAACCTAGATGCCTCACAGTCTAGCAGGTCACTCCGAGCCGGAAGGGACCCGCTTCCTAACCTTAAGATTAAACCTCCCCTGGAGTTTGAGTTGGTCCTGAGTTTGTCGGACTTCTCTCTTTCCAATCTTTCTCTTTCTGTCCATCTCTCTTTTTCATCCTCATAGCAAGTGGTTCATTCCACAAAAGCATTTCCAGTTAGAAGAAATGAGATGCATTATCTAGGTTATGAAAAATCCACTTTAATGTAGTGACGTGTGTCATGGTCCTCTCGTACAGGAGACAGGGGTTTGATTCCCTGCCAGGGAGGCAGTGGTGCCATTTGGACTCGATGATCCTTGTGAGTCCCTTCCAACTCAGAACATTCTGTAATTCTGTGATTCTGTGACTACATGGCTTAGGAGATTATATTTCAGCAGCTATGTCTATAATAATTTATAATCACAAAATCACAGAATATTCTGAGTTGGAAGGGACCCACAAGGTTCATCGAGTCCAACTCTTAACACTGTCTCCCTGGCGCGAATTGAAACTGGGTCTCCCACACACCAGGTGGGGACACTTACCACGGTACTAAAGTGGATTTCAATAAAAGACATGAAAGGAGTAAAATCTATCTGGACAATAATGGACTTTCTCTTTACTTGGGTCCATTATACCTACTTCTTTTTCAGATTAATTTCACAGAGAAGAAGATGTCACTAAGCAATGCAGGTGCAAGCCAACCCATGCGTTGTTCACCAGTTCAGACTTAACTTGCAGGACCTGAGGGAGTCATATCAAACCAGATCTCTAGGAAGGGTGCCAATGACTACTATAGGAACATGTATATATGAAAGGATGAGATACTTACACACTGTAGCAATTTGAATCTATAGCTTAGGTAAACACAAAATTTGGCATTACTTTTTCCTCTGCTCAGTCAGAGGCAGAAAGATGCAACATTGCATGAGTTACTTAATTTAAAAAGAAATACAAACACATGGCAAACTGAAACATACTGCCAAGATGAGTCACGAGAATTCGGCCTGGCTCCATCTTCAGGAAGGTGCCTGATGCCTGGGGCTGGGATTACCCTATGCCACAGAGTCCCCTACTCCTGGCTGGCCTGGTCATGACCCACCTAGGGAAGTCTCCAATGTCCCAGCCCCAGGAAGTTTCCTCACTCTGCTGATCCCTGACAGCAACACCTCCAATCCCCCAGTCTGCAGTTAGTGCAGTCTTCTGAATTCTTTTTGGAAATGTGGTTTCTATCCTAAGAGATGGGTTGGCTTCTGTAAATGTTACTGCTGATTTGGTTATGCTTCTAGCAGTTATATATCTATTGAAAATTCTAAATGCATCCACAACCAGAAGATGTCAGAAAGTATTTAATTTTCAGCCTCTGTTGGTCATTATACCTGTCTTTATGAATTTTTAGGGGAAGAAGAGACTGAAAATAATAGCTGATGCACATATCTGGAATGTCTCTTTATAGCCCAGTGGGCTACACTTTTTGACATATTTAATAACAAGTTACATTCAGGATGATTTATGATGGTTTCTCAACTAACCTATATTATCAGTGTATGACATTATGCAAAAGAGCTACCAAGGTGTGTTTGTTTTGCGAAAACTTCAACATTTTTCTTCTATGAGTCCACTTAAATGTTTAATTTTCTTTCAGTATTCCTGTAGAAACTGTAGAAGGGCTACATTAGCAAAAGGCATGATTTGAAGAGGTATAACAAATACTCTGGGTAATAGTTTTCTTTATATTCTTATATTAATTTGGATACTATGAATCTTTAAATACTTATTTTTTATGCAACAGCATATTAACTATGTAAAATGCAAGCACAGATTGAAGACTAATTGTCCAGCTAGTACAGTATTGTTCCTATTAGTAGCTGGAAAACAATTAAGTGGCTACAGCTTAATCACAAACCCAAATATCAAGTGGCTGGTGCTCAGTTACTGGTCATACTCATCAGCAGCCAACTTCACACATCTTCATTGTTTTACCTAATGCTTAGTCACTTCAAACATCCAAACATTTACACATACCTACTTGTTAAGGAGATGACCACACAGAAGCAGAAAGGAAAACAAAAAGTGTTTTTATAAATACATTAATAACAAAAAGAAAGGCTACAAAAACCTCCACTTCTTATTGGAGACAGAGGGGAATATAGTAACTAGAGATGAGGAAAAGGCAGAGATACTTAATGTCTTCTTTGCTTCTGTTTTTAACAGCAAGACAGATTGCCTACAGGACAACTGGACTTCTAAACTGGTGGATGGGGTACAAGTTCAGCATAACCCCACTGTAATCTTCTTTCATGCTGACGACAACAGAACGAGAGGGCACGGCCTCAAGCTACGCCAGGGGAGGTTTAAACTTAATGTTAGGAAGCGGTTTTTCACAGAGAGAGTGATTGCACATTGGAATGGACTGCCCAGGGAGGTGGTGGAGTCACCGTCCCTGGAGGTGTTTAAGAGAAGACTCGATGAGGAGCTTAGTGACATGGTCTAGCTGGGGGGTGTAGGGCTGGATGATCCTGTGGGTCCCTTCCGGCTCGGAGTGGCCTGTTAGACTGTGAGGGAACTACGCTTATGTTTACCGCTCTGGGACGTGTGTTCGGTCTCTGTACGGGTGTTAGATGGTGAGTTGGACTAGATGATCCTTGTGGGTCCCTTCCAACTCACAATATTCTGTGAATCTGTGAATCTGTGAAATGTAGTATATGCAAGGAAAGCTCTTCAGAGTTTTGTGTTTGTTTTTTTTGTAACAGAACAAGATATACCTGTCTTATATCTATACCAAAGAATTTATTGGTAGTCCAGTTCTCTTCTCCAGACTGAAGAACCCCAGTTCCTGTAGTCGCTCCCCATAGGGCCTGCCCTCCAGTCCCTTCACCATCCTCGTTGCCCTTCTCTGGACCCTCTCAAACAGCTCAACATCCTTCTTCAACTGGGGAGCCCGGAACTGCACACAGTACTCAATGGAAGGGTATGTATTTTTCCTGACTTTTTTGTTTTCCTCCTCATCTTTTCCTCTTACTTTCACTTCCTCCCTGGAATGTGATTGGCNAGAGCCCAGAACTGCACACAGTACTCAAGATGTGGTCTGACCAGCGCCGAGTACAGGGGAAGGACAACATCCCTGGACCAACTGACCACACTGTTCCTGATGCAGGCCAGGATGCCATTGGCCTTCTTAGCCACCTGGGCACACTGCTGGCTCATATTGAGTTTCCTGTTGATCAGTACCCCCAAGTCCCTCTCCACTTCACTAGTCTCGAGCCACTCCTCCCCCAGCCGAAAGCGGTGCATGGGGTTGTTATGTCTGAAATGAAGAACCCAGCACTTGGTCTTGTTAAACCTCATACTGTTGGAGCCTGCTCATCTCTCCAGTCTTTCAAGGTCCCTCTGGAGGGCCTTCCTACCCTCTGGCAGATCAACAATTGCCCCGTGCTTGGTATCATCTGCAAACTTGCTGATGATGGATTCAATTCCCTCATCCATATCATCAATAAAGATGTTGACCAGTACTGGGCCTAACACTGACCCCTGTGGGACTCTGCTGGTGATTGGCCGCCAGTCAGATGTTGCACCATTCACCAGCACTCTCTGAGCTCGCCCTTCCAACCAGTTCGTTAAATTCAAATCCGAGGTTGATTTGAAAAAATCAAGAAGCGATTGTCTTATGTTCAGAGTAGCACATTGTTTCAAGGAAAGCAGCAGAACCTCATGTTCTTAATTCTGCTGTCATTGGATTATCATTTTGACCTGACAAGAGGGACACAACACGACTGCATAAAAGTCTTCTAATGAGTGCCAACTTAGAGAAATGACGAAATTTTTCCCAAACAACATGAGCTATTAGATTTAGGAAAAGCATAGCAGAATATAGTAAAAAAGAATGTACCGTATTACTTTACATTTGTTACACAGAACTGTTTAATGTCTTCTTAAGACCATCAAATGAAAGATATGTATAAAGAATTAATGGTACAACACTAAAATACTGATTAAAATATTTTAATCTTCTCTCTAATAAGAACTGCAATAGTATTGAGTTCCTTTGATGCTTATGTAGACAAAACTTGTCATTTAAAATAAATGATGCAATGACTTCTTAGTAGTAAAAATCACATATAAAATTTTTCTGCATGGTGCATACTGCAGAATCATAGTCTAGCTGATATTACTGACAAGTTCATTGTGCCTATGCAGTAAAAGCATCATTAGATGTGTTGCAGACTTGTTTCCTTTGGTCTGAGATATAATATATATTTTAATGAAAGACACTGCTCTGGACAATGTCACATGTTTTGATGGAATTTTCAGAGGGACTCATAAGCCCAGGAGATAACTGTATTATCCACAGCAGTGTCCACAAATTGAGAAGCTCTTCCACAACCTTGTCCAAGAGAGGAAGAAAATAAAGAATCACAATTGCCCCCCATCTGCTGAATGAGTTTTCTGAGACAGGAGAAAAATAATTGGATTGCAATCATCCAGGAAAAACACAACTGAAACAGTATTAACTTCGCAATATAACTCTGCAGCAAAAAAACATCTGTTCTTGCAAGATGTACTTATCTGAAGCCCGCTCATTTGCTGCAGCTATTCATACAACTGTGTAATGGCAGAAGTACGCAGGTGTATAAGAAATCACATCGCAAAAAACATTAGTTGTACTAAAGCTGCCAGAAATAATCAACATTAACTTCTATTTTCTCTCTCTACAAAAGAACTCCAGAGAATTATAGGGAAAATAAACGAAAACCAAAAAAATAATCCTAAACGACCATAAACATGTATTTAAAAATTGTAATTTTTATTTCAAAAAACACCATATATATTTTAAATAAAATGGAATCCAAAATTGTTCTTTCAGTGTACTATGTGTCTAAATCTATATAGAAGAAAAATAATTCCGCTCTGGCAAAGTTTTCATCTGAATGCTCCTCACAGCAGTGAGCTTTCATTTCAGACATCTTTTGCCTGGGCAAATGCTATGACAGGCATAAAAACTATTATCTTTTGCCAGCAAGTATTATTTACACAGCGTATTTGTTTTAGAGGGTTTTAAGATTTTCACAGACTTGAACTGAACCGAATTTACTGAGAGATAAAAAAAAAAATTCCCATTTTAAAAGCCCCAAACCAGACCTTTTTCTATCCAGCTGTGATATCTTTGAAAAATGCTGACCTCTGCAAATACCAGAGAAAATGTGTGGGGAGCGAGATTCCTGAAGGCATTAAGAAAAAGATATCTGGAAGGCTACAGAATTTCAGAGCATTTGGAAATTCATCCTTTCCATTCCTTTAGAAAAACCTAATCAGTTGAAAAAAAATAAAAAGAAAAAACAGAAAAAAAAAAAAGAGTAAATGAGAGATGCAATGTTTCATTATTGCATTCAGGCAAATAATTCTCAAGATCTAGGCCAGATTTGCTAGGTTTGTTCATATTGTTGACAAAAGTCAGACTCCAGTATGTATGAAAAAGGAGTTTATGCATGGGTTGATGTTATGTTACTTCATAGCATTCTGCAATACATTACTCCTTTCTTCCCTTTGATGCCACTAAGACATACAGAAAACTATATTTCATGGTCTTTAGATAAATTTATAAAATAGAGTGGTCTTCAGTTTTCAGCATCTCCTCAGAATTATTGTCATCAAATCACACTTTACAATCAATAAATCTGTAACCGTGGTAATAACTTAGATAACCAGATCTATGTAGGAGGGCTAGAAATTTGACTAAGTTTAAATAAAAATTCCTTGATGGTACACTATTACGAAAGTAAGCTCTGGCCACATATCACCATTGGAAGAAGAATGTTTTATTTCCGTTGTGTTATTAAATTATAATAGGGAGATTTTATGCCCGTAGAAATCACTTCTAAAAATCTTGCCATTCCTATAAATGGGCACAAGCATATAATAAAAGAGCTTTAGTTCATTATACTGCTCTCTGCATAAGCCCTGCAAAACTAATTTACTTAGATCAGTAGAGCACTGCTTTGTTTGTAAATGCCTTACCATTCAGCTAAACAATCACAGATGCATTACACCTCAAAGATGCAAAAAGTGGTTTTGCATCTCTGAGGTTTGAGTAGTTCTGCATGGTACCAAGATTATACCTTGAATTATCTGGTGAATTAAGCCTGCTTCCACATGAAAGGGTGTTTGCTTAGGACACTGAAAATATTAANCCTCCCCCGACCTGGTCCTGGTCCCGGTCCCTGTCCTGGCCGCTTGCTGCTGTGTCCTGTGCCGGCGCTACTCCCCACCCTGTCTGATCCCATCCCCATTCCGTCCGCTTGCCGCGGTGTCCCACCCCAGCATTCCCTCCCCCCCCCCCCNGCAATGTTTCATTATTGCATTCAGGCAAATAATTCTCAAGATCTAGGCCAGATTTGCTAGGTTTGTTCATATTGTTGACAAAAGTCAGACTCCAGTATGTATGAAAAAGGAGTTTATGCATGGGTTGATGTTATGTTACTTCATAGCATTCTGCAATACATTACTCCTTTCTTCCCTTTGATGCCACTAAGACATACAGAAAACTATATTTCATGGTCTTTAGATAAATTTATAAAATAGAGTGGTCTTCAGTTTTCAGCATCTCCTCAGAATTATTGTCATCAAATCACACTTTACAATCAATAAATCTGTAACCGTGGTAATAACTTAGATAACCAGATCTATGTAGGAGGGCTAGAAATTTGACTAAGTTTAAATAAAAATTCCTTGATGGTACACTATTACGAAAGTAAGCTCTGGCCACATATCACCATTGGAAGAAGAATGTTTTATTTCCGTTGTGTTATTAAATTATAATAGGGAGATTTTATGCCCGTAGAAATCACTTCTAAAAATCTTGCCATTCCTATAAATGGGCACAAGCATATAATAAAAGAGCTTTAGTTCATTATACTGCTCTCTGCATAAGCCCTGCAAAACTAATTTACTTAGATCAGTAGAGCACTGCTTTGTTTGTAAATGCCTTACCATTCAGCTAAACAATCACAGATGCATTACACCTCAAAGATGCAAAAAGTGGTTTTGCATCTCTGAGGTTTGAGTAGTTCTGCATGGTACCAAGATTATACCTTGAATTATCTGGTGAATTAAGCCTGCTTCCACATGAAAGGGTGTTTGCTTAGGACACTGAAAATATTAACGTCAGAAAAATGGTGAGTATATATACTCCTTAAAGAGACTCAAAGGATACAAAAGTTCAGGGCTTGGAAACTCACTGATGCAACAAAAAGCTATTCTTCACTGAAAAACATCGCGCATTTGTGACAATGATGGAATAAATCCAGGGTTGCTGTTTCCACACACTGCATCTGCAGGTGTTTTTGACCCTCATGTCTAGTGTTTGCTCAATCTCATTGAAGTATGTTACTCTCATTGAAGTTTTTTGGGTTTTTTTAATGTGCATAAAGTGACAATCAAGATCTATTTTTCCTTTCCATTTGCAGCACAGGAGGCAAAAAGGAAACACGCTCATCATAATAGGGTCTTCCGAAAAACAAGGGCACAGACACCTTTACTGAACCGGAATGTCAACCTAAAGATTATTTCAGATTTTCCAAATGAGAAAGAACAACAGTGAGCCCCCGCGTATTCACGACCCGCTGATTTTTCCGTGAGCTGTGCAACCTCGGTGCCTATGCAGATCCTACCACGACCTCAGTCTGATAGGCCCCCAGCTTCACTGCTCACGGCACCGGCTCTGCCCCCTCCCCTGCTGCACAGCCAGCCCCAGCCCCGTGCCCGCTCCCCTGCACCCCCTTCGCAGTGCTCGCTGCGCACCCCCGCCCTGGTCCTGGTTACTTGCCGTGGCATCCTGCGCCAGCGTTCCCCGCCCCGCCCCCGTCCCGGTCCCCGTCCCAGCTGCTTGCCATGGTGTCCCGCGCCAGCGCTCCTCCCCCGACCTGGTCCTGGTCCCGGTCCCTGNGGTGGTTTCGCGATCTTTGTGGATTTCAAAACTCGCGGAAAGAGGACCAGACCCAACAGCCCACGAGTAACTGGTTTCACTGTATTAGTTCTCTAAAGCTTGATCAATTACAGTCGGCCCTCTTGCACTTCACGGCCCCCTGTTTTGCACCTTCAGATCTTAGCGGCATGATTTTTTAGCGATGTAGGAGACCTGTTTCACAACTGCACATGTGCGACCTGCCGTGGCCGTGTCCCCGGTTCCAGCCCCAGCCCAAGTGGCGGAACGGATGGCAGTTGTGGCTCGGGCTGCAGTAGGGACAGCATGGGCAGCAGCAGGAACGGGGGTGGCTGTGGGTGGGGCACAGGTGGCGGTGGCAGTGCGGCTGCCATTCAATGCAGAAGTTGGGCTGCACGGGTCCGAATTAAGTCCATGAGTGCACGATATAGGAGACCTGACTGTAATTCTGTATGAGTGCTATCCATGCATATAGATTCTCCTCATGTCAGTGAGAGTGATGGAAACAGCTCACTGGAGTACATAGCTGTAAAGGTAATGGTACTCAAACCTCCTTTTGAAAGTACAATTTATTGGTTTGCTTGTTTGTCTGAGAGTGCTACACCTAATACTGCTTACCCTATGACAGAGCTGATGACAGAACATTAATTTTTAAACTCTGGAAAAACAACTTTGCTGTGTATTTATTTGATATTCTAAATAAATTCTTTTTACTTTGCTCTTCCTAAACAATACTGTGAAGATAAAAAATAAATGTGTGATTCTTCTTATGTAGTATTTGTAAGCCGCGTAAAATCAACTAGAGGAAAGTTTGTGCCAGGGACTTGATGACTTACGCAATTATGAAGTTTGATTAGAAAAAAAAAAATAATATGCGGGAAAGATCAGGAAGAGATAATTAATTTACCAGCTTCTTTTTATCCCATCTTTCCAAAAATCTTTCACACGTATTTAGTCTAGATCTCTTTGAAGATAATTTGCTGAGAAATTTGTCAGCCCGTGGAAAGGAAACAGGTTAGCTATTGTCCAACGGCTTCTATTTGAGGTAAAAAAGCTGTTTCATTCTGAACAAGCTGAAAAGAGCCCACTACCATGTGTCACCAAGAACTGCATATATTATTGTTTCAAAAGCATTTAATCTCCATATTTTTGTGAGCTCCATGTCAATTCATGTTAATACACTTTCTAGGTAACAAAAATGCATGTTTTCATTGTTGAAGGGATTTTTTAATGTAATTTTATTTGAGTTCTTTGTTATATACTTTTAAAGTATTAGAAAGTGGTATCACAATATTGAAGATCAGAATAATAATTTATGGGTGTTTTGATTCACTGCTTATACCATATTAAACACTTCAAGTTATCTTGTGGTTTTTCATCTGGAATACCATTTCTTCCCTTTCATGTGGCCAACAGCTTTTCTTCTTGTTGGGTAAAATTCAGACTTGTAAAAAAAGTGTTTCTCTATAGCATTCCCATCACAAGTCTTAAAACTGATCACTCCTCTTTGGTATCTCTCTTTGAAGAGAGTATGATATTATTTTTTCTGATCACAGATAGTTTCCCCAGTCCTATAACATAGAACTCTAGTTGTTTGCTAGAAAAAAAAAGTACTAGGTGACATGGTTAAAAAAACCCTCTGCATCATCATTCTGAGGAAATGTTCACAGGTTCTCAGGTTATTCCGAGCTGGAAGGGACCCACAGGATCATCTAGTCCAACTCACCACTAACTAGACCATGTCACTGAGCTCCTCATCGAGTCTTCTCTCAAACACCTCCAGGGATGGCGAGTCCACCACCTCCCTGGGCAGACCNATTAAGTTGCTGATGTTCACTCTCCGGCACCGCCGCTTCCCGGTTGTAACATAAACAGTGGCCACTCCCCGGTACTTACGCAAACTGTGTAAGTCTCCGGCGCCTCCTCTCCACCTTGGCACTGCCCCGCACCAATGTAGACTGGCACTGCCTCCTGGCAGCTCCCACGAAGGTGGAGTTGCACCGCTCCAGGCACACCCGCAACTTCTCTTGTGAGTGCGTGCACAATTCCTGTCACTCCCGAGAGGAGTATTAAGGCGCCGGGACATGTGCCCAACCTAATCTAAGCCTGCCCCACCCCTTCCTGGTGGAACCTAAGTTATGCCACTCGAGACAATAACCAAAAACTACTATTTCCATGTTTGTGCACACAGCTGGATGACCGCATACGTGCAAAAGCACACACAGCTCCTCCTGATGCATACGCTCCGCACCCCCCAGTCTGCGCCTCCTTACTGAACCCACCCCCAAACCCCAGCGGAGCCGTTCGGGTCTTGGATCACGCAACATTACCGTACCACTTCGGTTGTCAACACCAAGCTACCGCCACCTTTTGGCACCCAACACTGGCAGGGCCTCTCAGCTCCTGTGCCAGATCGTTCAGCCGCTTCGTGCCAAAACTTGAAGTGGTTCTTTCCTTGTTTCCAGAATCAAGGATGATCAAATGCAATTTCGTGGTACCTACGTCCGCGCTAGGCGTCCCATAGGGTCTTATGACTCCCCCTTATGGCTGCCAATTTTAAGAGAAAGATAAGAATTAATGAATTTAAGAATCTAGAGAGTTACCTTGAGTCTCTCACAGGGTCCATTTTTCTGCTTCCCAGGATGGAAAGAGAAGGCACAGGAACCTTCCAGGAACCCGCCTGGTTGGCGTCAGGCTCTGGGCCCCCCCTGTTTTGTCCCGGAAGCAGAAACTTTGTCCTGACTGGTAGGTGCCAGGTGATTTAAGGACTCATGGCAACTGCTTGCAAGCAGAAAAAAGTTTATTTTATGCCCAAGAGCCAAAGAAAGAGGAACAGCAGTGTCCTCTGCCCTGCCAAGTGCCAAAAGAGGACTGCCCAGATTTGTCACCCATCTTTAACCCCTTGTCTCATGCATAGGCAAATCACCCCATGAATATTCATCCCTTCAATATTATATCATGGGCCTGTTCTTTGCCATAAGTCCTTCAACCAATTAGCTCCAATATTGTTCATTCTTTTCTCATTGTTGGGGCTAGCCCTCACTTTTGTTTACCTTCAAGGACAGCAGAACTGTGTTTTTCACCCTTAACTCTCAGGCCTCTTGAATGATTTTGAGATCTACTAATCCTTCTAAAATCCAGTAAAAATGTGCTAAATTTTCACTAATTCATCAAAATCCCGAAATCTCTATGCCCTTACCTAACTCACTAAAATTAGTTATTTTCTGAATCACCAATTCATCGTGTCAATCATTACTCCTAAATCCTTCTCCATTTCATTATTCTCCAGCCACTCATCCCCTAGCCAATAGCGATGCATGGGGTTGTTATGTCCAAAGTGAAGAACCTGGCATTTAAACTTGTTAAGTCTCATACTATCGAAGTCTGCCCATTTCTCCAGTCTGTCAAGGTCCCTCTGAAGAGCCCTTCTACCCTCTGGCAGTTTAACATTTGTTCCCAGCAGTCCTACTAGACATTTTTATTACTAGTACAAAAAAGTCAATACAGAGTACCTATGGGCTCGTTTGGATGTATAGTTTATTCATTAACATGCTATCTATAACATACTGTCTCCTTTAAAGAACTCAGGAAGTATAGCCGAGGAGAAAACGCAGGGGTATGGTTCTGATCTCCCACAGTCTTTTTTATAACCTAATGTCACCAATACTGGGAAGTGTAGAAGTATTTATTCTGTTTCAGAAAAAAATTTAAAATTATAATAAAAATACATAGGTTGGAACTTCAAACATACACTAAGTTTTCACTGACTTATCCTAAAATGCGTAAATGTTCCTCATATTGCTAAAATCTGATTTATTCCAGGTAAGGAAAAATCTAGCAGGTTCACAGAATCACAGAATCACAGAATACTATAAGTTGGAAGGGACTCACTAGGATCATCTAGTCCAACTCACCAGCTAACTCCTGTACAGAGACCGAACGCACACCCCAGAGTGGTAAACATAAACCTAGATCCATCACAGGCACACAGTCCACTCCGAGCCAGGAGAGACCCACAGGACCATCCAGCCCAACACCACCCAGCTAGACCATGTCACTAGGCTACTCATTGAGTCTTTTCTTAAACACCTCCAGGGACGGCAACTCCACCACCTCCCTGGGCAGTCAATTCCAATGAGCAATCACTCTCTCTGTGAAAAACTTCTTCCTAATATTCATTCTAAACCTCCCCTGGTGTAACTTAAGGCCATGTCCTCTTGTTCTGGTGTCCTCAGCCTGAAGGAAGAGGTCCACACCCACCTGGCGGCAGCCTCCCCGCAGGTAGTTGTAAACAGCAATAAGGTCACCTCTGAGCCTCCTCTTCTCCAGCCTGAACAACCCCACTTCCCGTAGTCGCTCCCCATAGGGCTTGTTCTCCAGTCCCTTCACCATCCTTGTCGCCCTTCTCTGGACCCTCTCCACTTCACTAATCTCAAGCCACTCCTCCCCCAGTTGATAGTGGTGCATGGGGTTGTTATGTTGTTACGTTCATTAGTGCAGTATAGCACTCATATAAGAATCCATGACAATAAAGATTGTTACTGGTTAGGTAGCAGAAATCCAGATCTTATTTTGATAAGAGACCAACTTTTTTCCCCCCCTTCTGACACAAGAATGTCATATACTCAGGAGTAATGAAAACGTAGACAAATCTTGGAAGTGTAATAAATATCACCAGTTTGGACAAAAACAGGTATGTCTCCTGCTTCCCATCTCTTCTCTTAATATAAATGAAATCTATTTTCAGACACAAATTTAGGCCTTGGAGAATTTCCTGTGTGTGCAAGAGGAGCAAACTACAGAGTAGGTATTCAGCATCAAATAATGCTGATGGTAGGAGTCACACAAGAAAGTTTATATCAAACGTATTCTGTAGTCCCAATGGGATATATTTTTTCTTTCCTAAAAATGATAAATTCTTGAGTTGACCTAACTTAGAGCAAAGAATAATTTTAAAAAAATCTACATTCTGAAGAACCCACAAACATTATTTCCATTAGAGCTCATTGACACTAGCACTGAAGTAATTTTCTTTTATTTAATTCAATATTTTGTCTATCTAGTTTACACCTAATTCCAAAAGAAGTTACCTTAAAAATATTCCAGCTTTCTTCTATGATTTGCAATAATCTGTAAGAAATTTACTTCAACCTAGATGTTCTTTCATTATTTAATGTCTGACTTTTCCTACAGATCCATAAAAATCAGAAAAAGTCGAAATTATTGTGTTTTAAATATTTATTTATTTTTGTTTAATCATCTAATAGTTGTACTTAAAAATAAGAGTAAGAACTTATCCTTACAGATAATGGTCTAAATTCTAAAGCTCCTTACAGTTTACATAAGGGAGAAGGGTTTCTCACTCTTTAGACCTTGGACTAGATACAAATTGAATGAAAAGGAACAAAAGGAGATACTGTGTCAGAGTGTAATTTCCTTCCTTTTTCGTTTTTCTTCTTTATTTTTTATAAAGTACCTGTGGTTTGTTGTAGTGAACCTTTACTCCAAAACCAGAGAAATCTCATTCCTCAGCCCTTTATCTGATCAAACTCTTCCCTTGAATCCTCAGTTCATCAGTTACATCCCTCTAACTTTTCCAAAGAGCCATCATCTCTCTTCTCTCTTTTACCCTCTTTTTCCTACGCATCTTGGTAACATCAATTTTTGTATGTTCCCACCTCCAACAGCATTCACATTGAATGCACAGATAAACCGTAATTCCAAGAATTTAAGAAAAATTTAACTGTAAGCTTCTGGATATTAATTTTTTCACTAGAATGATATAGAAAACATGGAAGGATGATTAGGTGTAAAACTCTCGAATGAATTGAGAGTTAGAGAAACATATTCAACAGGAAATTTTCTAATAGAAAAAAAATCCAAAGCAAAACTTGTTTGCTTTTAGCATTAAGGGAATCAATGTAGAATTTTCATTAAAGTAAATAATTAAGGTGCTATTAGCCTTACATAAACACATCCAAAGCCTCCACAGGCAGGCAACAAATGCATTTTAGGTTTATAAACATGACCTGCCCCTCCCCACCAAAACATCCACATTTAATTCTGTGAAGGCAGATGCACACCTTTTAATATATACAGCACACATGCAATCTTGGTCTAGTTGAGAAAGACAGCTTAGGAATACAAATATCTGTAATTTAGGATACTTCACTCTCATTATGCCTTTTCTTTTGAACAGGGAATGATGAAAATTTTCACAATTCTACATATATTTCTAATATCATGAAGAAAGCTTCCAACAGTCAATTTAAAGAATACGATATGGCTGTGATAACAGCTGTGAAGAAAGACACTAAGGACATAGACATTTAGTAAAGCATGAGTTTCCACTCCATTTATTTCCTTCCTTTCAGTATCATGCTGATATTCAAATTAGTATGAGAAGGGAATACTTGCTTGCAAAATTCTCTAAATGCTCAAGGACAAGTGAAGCCTTGTGAAAGCATAACTTAACTAATGATAAAAATTCAAAAACTGGTTTCATAGCCCATAGTACATTTGGATAAGTACAAATAGTAAGAGATTAATTCCATTTATGACTTACAGAAATAAAATTATAGCTTTACCTCTGTGTGATTTTACTTCTTACACAATAGACACACCCCATGCTATGTTTTGGGAGTTCTATAACTTTTTTACTTCTCATTTAAAATAATTATTTTTCAATTTTCATTTCGTTTAAAACTGTCCTTGGGAAAAATGAAGTCATGTGAAATAAGAATAAAATATTACCTGATATAAAGCAGCAAATTTCTTTGTAGTGAATATGAACTTTTGTTACCCAATCCCAAAGAGCAGTAAGAATTTATTACTCTGTATGGATGCATTTAATCAGAGAATCAAAGAATCAGAAAATATTCTGAGTTGGAAGGGACCCACAAGTTTCATCAACTCCAACTCCTAAGCGAATGCCCATACAACAAAAGAGCCCACAACCCTGGTGCTAATCTCAGGGTCATGTCATTATAATTTTATTTATTTTTTATATAATTACCTAATTCCCAATCCCATTATCTAAATCATGTCTTTTCTTAAACACCTCCAGGGATGGCGACTCCACCATCTCCCTGGGTTGACCATTCCACTGAGACATCACTCTCTCTGTGAAAAACCTCTTCCTAACATCCAGTCTAAACCTCCCCTGGCATAGTTTAAGGCTATGTCCTCTTGTTCTTGTGCTGGCAGCCTGAGAGAAGAGATTAACACCCACCAGACTGCAACCTCCCTTCAGGTAGTTCTAAGCAGCAATGAGGTCACCTCTGAGCTTCCTATTCTCCAGGCTGAACAGTCCCAGCTCTTGCAGTTGCTCCCCACTGGGCTTGTTCTCCAGTTCTTTCACCATCCTTGTCGCCCTACTCTGGACCCTCTCAAGTGGTTCAACAAATCTGGGTTGAAGTGACCATGAGATAGTCGAGTTTTCAATTGACAGTGTGATGAGAAAGACCACGAAGCAACCCTCCATGCTGGACATACGGAGGGCAGATTTTGGATTGTTTAAGATTTAAGAAGGTACCATGGGAAACAGCTCTTAACCGCAAGGGGGGCCAGGAAGGCTGGACAAACTTTAAGAATGAACTCATGAAGGTACAGGAGCAGGTGATCCCACTGTGCAGAAACATGAGCTGGAGGGGTAGAAGACTGGCCTGGATAAGCAAGGAGCTCCTGAAAGAACTAGGGGAAAGAAAAGAGGATGTATGGCCTTTGGAAAAAGGGGGAGGTAAGTCAGGGTGTGTTTAAGGAACTTGTCAAGTCATGTAGGAGAAAAGTTAGAGAGGCAAAAGCTCAGATGGAACTCAAACTAGCGGTTTCTCAAAAGGACAAGAAAAAGTGTTATTGCGAAAAAGTGTTATTTCAGAAGGATGTTGAGCTGCTTGAGAGCATCCAGAGAAGTGCGACAAGGATGGTGAAAGGACTGGAGGACAAGCCTTATGAGGAGCGGCTACGGGAGCTGGGGTTGTTCAGCCTGGAGAAGAGGAGGCTCAGAGGTGCCCTCATTGCTCTTTACAACTACTTGAAGGGAGGTTTCAGGCAGGTGGGTTTAAATCTCTTCTTTCAGGCCACCAGCACCAGAACAAGAAGACATGGTCATATACTATGCCAGGGGAAGTTTAGACTGGATGTTAGGAAGAGATTCTTCATAGAGAGAGTGATCTCTCATCGGAATGGTCTGCCCAGGGAGGTGGTGGAGTCACCATCCCTAGAGGTGTTTAAAAAAAGACTGGGCGAGGAACTCAGTGGTATGGTCTAGATAATGGGAGGCTCAGATGGACAGAGCGTGGCGCCCATGGCTCCAAGGTTATGGGTTTGATCCGTATGTGGGCACTTTCTTGGAAGTTTGACTGGATGATCCTTGTGGGTCCCTTCCATCTATGATCCTGTGCTCCTGTGAACATCTTTCTTAAACTGAGGAGACCAGAACTGGACACAGTACTCAAGATGTGGTCTGACCAGTGATGAGTATAGGGGAAGAATAACTTCCCTAGTGCTACTTTATTTAATAAAAGATTTTCAGCTAGCTTTCCATTTCAGTTTCAATATGCATTAAGTAACTAATGGAAGACTTTCCAGATCACGCTAGTCTCAAAAAATATTTTTTAAACTCTATTTCTGGATAATCCTCTCCAATAATAATAAAAATATTAAAAATAAAAATATTATTCTTTATGGTATAGAAACAATATTTTAACAGCTGTGCTCTTCTGTCTCATGTAAAAGAAGAAGAGAGAGGTGATATTTCAAAACTTTATTTGGTGAGATACCTGAATTGTCTGAAAAAATACTAACCAAATATTCACAATATCTTTTTTCCTGACACTCTATATAGGTTGTCTCCAAGGAACCTCTGCATGGAAAAGGTATCTCTCTGTGAAAAAGATGCATTGCCTCAGAAGCTCCAGAAAATAAATCAGCCGGGCCCTGGAATGTCCAGCATGAACCATACCACACTTGGGTATTTTGGAAAATTGTCTGATATTCTCTGGACTTAATAACTATATGCTTAAAAATCAGGTGAAGATAGATGAACAATTACCTTAGAAAAAATCAAAGAAATAAAAAACGTAATAAAACTACACCTCTAAAATAACCAATAAAAACTCTCCATCTTCACCCTACCACCCCCTCAACACATTAAAAAATGATAGAGAAAATGAATGAATGAATGAATGAATGAATGAATGAATGAATGAATGAATAAATGAATGAGTGAATGGATGTATGCATGCATGCATGAATGAGATGATGCAAAATAATACTGATTAAATGAGACAGAGTAGACAAAACTCTGTTAGGAAAGGGTTAGTCATAGCAGGCCCCATAAGGGGCTATCATTATGGAATTAATGATCTCTTGATGTTGCTTCCTGAAATTCTTTGGCCTTTTAAAAATCATTTTAGCTATTTCATGTGTAAATCACCTCCTTCTAATCTGTGATCTTGCCTTGATTAAGGATAGGTAAACTAGTTCAAATCTATGAATAAATTAGACTCTAACCTTTAAAGGTAGAGTCTAATTTTTAAAGAGGTGAAAACGGGCCAATTTTTTTTTTCATGGAATCATTATTTCCTTGTACATCAGCAACACTTAATTTCTCTCACAGAGATTTGTGTTGAAATACTAGTGCCACATATTTTACTTGAAGCAAAACAAAACAAACTGCAAAAAACCTCCTGCACCTTGTAAGAGGTTTTTTCTAGTGCAAATTTCTTAAGAAGTATAAGTGTCATGGTTTGACTCTGGCTGGATGTCGGAGATTCACCCACAGCCACCTTCTCACTTAATTTCTCCTCTCCCCCGCCATACACATAGGAGAAAACAGGAAAAGGAAAAAAAAACCTGAAGGAGTTTGTCACAGGCAAAACAAGCTATAAGTGGGGACTATAAAAGATTTATTTATTTTTAACAAGATCAGAGTTTAACATGAGAAGTATCATGTTAAAGGCACCTTTTTTCTTCCTACTCCTCCTTCTCTTACCCAGATACCACATTCCCTTTTATTCTCCAGGAGAGAAAGAGGGAACAGGAGTAGGGGAAAGCCAGGCAGTTGGTTTTTTCTGACCGGTTCAGGGTAGGAAGCCATTTCCCTGCCTTTCACAGGGTCTCCCCCCCGCCCCCGGGAAAAAGTCTTTCATGACCCTTTGCAGCATGAGTCCGAACCCAGGAGCAACAGCTCTTCCATACTCTGCTGCCCAGGGGTCATTCACAGGGTGCAGTCTTTTAAGCACTGGCTGTGCTGCTTGATTCATGAGACCCAACCCAAAGCATACAGATCCTACCCGGTAAAGTTACTACCCGGCGTGGACTCCTCCTCCATGGGCTACAACGTCTTTCCTAGGACATCTGCTTCAAATGTGGGCTCCAGTATGTCTGCAACCTTCGTTCAGCATCTTCCAGCTCCGGTGTGGGCTCCCACTCCGTGGCCACAGGTGGATTTCTGCATCCCTGTGCTCTCTCTCTATTCCATGGGCTGCAGGCAGATGGTCTGCTTCACCATGGTCCATTCCACAAGCTGCAGAGATGCCTGGAACACTTCTTCCCCCTCCTTTGGCCCTGGCCTTAGTGCCTGCATTGCTGTTACAGCTCTGTTCTGGCAGCCATCTTCTTGCTGTTACTACCTTTTTTTTTTTTTTAATTTTCCTTCTTAAATATGCTATCACAGAGGTGCCTCTATCTCTCCAATTGGCCTGACCTTGGCCAGCAGTGGGCCCAACAAGAAACTGGATGGCGTTACCTCTGCTAGTTAGCATCCTCGCTGTGAGGAAAAAAAACCCCACATTACTTTACCATATACAAAATGACACCTCTTGAGATCACTATTGATTTTTACAATTAAGATTTATAATTAATATTAAGTAGTAAAATATAGAGAGAGCAATACACACATACTAAAGAAACCTACAAAAAAAGAGAAGTGCAATTAGACCATGCATTTCCAAATAGACTATATTTATATTTGCGATAAGCATTTCTATTTGTTTACCAAACATATACAGAAAATTTTGCCTGAACAGGTTTTCTTAATATAAAGGAGCAGGTTTCGGTGTTGACAACACCTCTTTGGTCAACACTATCACAAGAATGTCTCAAGCAGGTCCATTGACAATTATGAAAAAAATAGCTCAAGTATCAACTACGCAAATTCACAGGAAGAAAACAAAACAAACATGTTTTGGCAACAGTTAAGGTTATACATATCTGACAGCAAAACAAAGACATAAAAATATCCCATGCCACAAAAATTACTTATAAACTAAGCCAAATATAAATCTGAGCTGCAAATGTATGAATACAGAGTATTAGCTCTGATGATTGAGATTTCTGTCTTCTCATATTCGCAGAAATTTTTCCCGCAGTACTTAGTTATTCACAGAGCGGTGTATAATTCCGTGGGACGCTGTGGTCCCATATTGCCACTGCAGGCACCCCTGGCCGCTCCTGCCAGGAGTCAGAAAGTCTTCAACTGTAACACATGGACCCAGGTGGGGCCTATTCTGGCCAATCAGGTTGCGAGAACCAACCTGGACTTGCCAACATATATGTGCATATGTGCATATGCAGATATTCATATCCTCAGGCACAGCACTCCTGCCATTTCCAGTTGCTGCAGCTAAAGGAAAAAATCCTTTACTCCCACGCTCCTCACTGCCATAAGGAGCCTGGGATGTTGCAGTGTTCCAAAGCTGCCATATTTCTGGCAATAATTTGCCATATTAATGTCAGGCCTGTATTTGCAGATTAAAGGTTTTGCAGGACCCGCAGGAGTCCCATAACCCCTGAATACGGAGGGATGACTGTAATTGGAGCATTAGACATAAACTTTATATGACAACTGAAAGACAACATGTAGTCAAAGGCAAAGAAGCAGTTGCTGAGAAGGCACCACATTCAAAATCAAAAAATAGCTGTACAGAATAGCCCCATCCATAGTGGTTCAGAAACTCCTCTAAGCCTAGGAGTACTGCAATCTCATATTCACCTTCTTCTTAGGCATTTTTAGATGAATTAATAAGATACTGGATATGAAATCACTATTCTTTTATAGAATCTTCATCTTAGAAAAGAGTGGCATAAAAAGCTGTCCTGGTTTAGGTTTTTGCTGCTCTGGCAGCAAGGGGGTTAACAGCTCAGCTCTTGCCTAAGCCTCAGTCGCTGCCATTGCATTCAAGTTTGCAGAGATAGGATTGCCTCCGTGAATAAATATATTTGGGAGAGAAGGAAGAAAACTCAGTAGCAAGATGTAGTGTGCCAAGTCAGGGCGTGTATGGAGAAGCTGAGAGCCATGAAGGCCCCCCCAGGCCTATTAGAGAAGGGGTAGGAATGTTCTTCCAGGCATCCTGCTGCTGCTCATGGAACGGACCGACCATGGTGTAAGCCTATGGAATAGAGAGAGAGAAACCAGTGATGCAGATACAGAATCCACTGAGGCCACGAGTGGAGATGGAGGAATCAAGCTGCAAACAGCTGCAGATGTTTTTTGGAGCCCAGAAACAAGCCTAGAGCTGGCAGCTTGGCAGAGATCCTTTGGACAGACATTCTGTGACAGAACTGCATTGTGGTCAGATCTGAACTATGTACTTTGGGATGGGCTCATATATGAAGCAGCAGAGTAGCACTTAAAACACTACATGCCGTGCAGTGACCCTCAGAAAACAGAGAATTCAGAAGAAATGTCATCCCCAGATCGAGATCTCACTTGGGAAAGGGTCACAAAAGACTTTTCCTCTTGCGAGAGAGACAGAGAACTTCATGGAAGGGCAGAGAGATGGTTCCTACCCTGGATCTGATCAGAAATACCAACTTGCGTGGTTTACCCCTACCCTATGTTCCCCCTTTGTCTCCTGGTGAAAAAAGAGAATATGAGATCTGTTGTAAGAGAAGGAGGGGTGGAGGGGGAAAGGTTGCCTTTTAAATGATGTTTCTCACATAGGTTCTGATCTTGTTAGTTAATAAATAAATTCTTTATATTCTTCACTGGTAGTTTGACTTGCTTTTGGCTGTGACCAGTTTTAGTTTCCAGTTTTATTTTCCAGTTTTTCCTCCAAGAGAGGTTGTGGGTGAATCTCTGGCATCCAGCCAGGGTCAAACCACAACACAGGGGATCGCTGTATTAGCAAGAAACCCTCCCCCACAAATTCATAATTTTGGAAAAAGAAGTCACTCTCGTGTAAAATTCTTTAAAGATACCTTTTATAATACATTTTTTTTTAGTTATTTCTTCAGGACAACATACCCTGAACCATTGAAGACTACTCCAAGTGAAACAGCAGGGAATCAGTTTAATAATCCTAGAGCCATAGAAAATACTTAACATTTACAAAAGGATTGTTTCCCATTTCCCAATTAAACTCATTTTTCCAGGACCTGTGTTTTGCTATGTTGCTATAAAAACCTTTTGAGTATGGGTAATAAGGATTAATGTTATACAGATTTGCAGTCTCCAAATTATATTTTCTTAAAAAAAAAAAAGAAAAAGTCTGAGGAATGGGAATATGCTTTATAAAGTCGGGTCTCCCATACCACATCTCAGACACCACATCTAAACCGAGAGTGTGTGAATCTTTCATAATTGCATGAAGCCTCCTCGCATGGAGCGTAGTTGAGGGGAGCAGGGCAGGCGGTGCTCGAGTTGAGCCGAGCCCAGCTGAGCCCAGCTGAGCCCAGCTGCTGTGGGGACAGCGCACATCCAGCTCAGCTCCACCACAGCACGCCTGCCCACCTCGGATAGCCACCACAGCACACCTGCCTGCTCTGGATCACCGCGGCAGCAGGGGGAAATTTGCATATTCATGACTACCTAATTTGAATATTCATGTGTGTCAGGTTGTGTATGTGCAGTCCCAAAATGGACCTCCTTAATCACTGAAAAATCATGCTGCGAAGATGTGAAGCTGCAATATGGGGAATGCAAAGTGGAAGAGGGATGATGATTTTATTAAAATATAATGATGATTTTTTGTCCTAAAACTTGCTGTATAACACATGATGGCAGTGAATTAATCCATCCTCTTGACAGTTATTTCATGGTAAGAATAAAAAACCTTACCAATTTCATTGCAGGCCTACCCTATTCTTGTCCTCAGTGTGCATTTCCATGACAATGACTGTGATCATTATAACAGCATTGTACATAATGACTCTGCTTTCTCTGATGTTACTCCCAAATTGGGTGTGAAAAATGTGAAAGGACAGATCTCAAATGGCAAACTCTCACCAGTGATGCAGAGTAGTCTACAGAATTAATAATTGACAGAATCGATAGCATACTTCCATCAAACAGAAGTGTGGAACTAAAGGGCTCTGCCTTCTTTTGTAAACTTAGGGGTTTTGTGTGAAAATCACTTGTCAAATTAAAGGCACATAGAATGAAACCTTGATGGGGAGCATACTATTAAATGTAACATTAGTAAAATATTTATTTTTCAAAATGAAAAGGAGCTCATGCATAATGACCACTATAAAAAATTTTCTAATTAATAATATTGTAACAGTGTCACCCAGGTTTTTGCTTTTTAAAAAAAAAAAAAAATATATGCCTGAACTAATGTAATTGATCTTTGCTATAAATCTGGTCATTAGAATCATCACAACAAATGGAAAGAGGACTACAGTTGCTTTCAAGCTCCACAAAGCTTTTGCAAATATAAATTTACTAATGTTGTAAAGTATTCAGAATAGAAAATTATGAGCACCAGAGAGAATCCTTTGAGGGAAAGGAGATTAAAATCAGTAAGTACAGAGGAAGGAAAGTCCTCAAACAAGGTATGCAGTCACATTTTGACCACAAAGGATTGGAAGAAATTCTATTGATTGTCTCTGTAAGTGTAGCATTAATAGAGTGGTCACAGGATGTCACAAAATATATAATGCTGACAAAAGAACATAAAATTGAAAGGGACCATGCTTTAGCTCACTGAATCCAGACCTCTGCTTTAGTATGCATTCTTATCTATAAATACTTCCATAAAGACATGCACATTTTACTTTGAAACCCCTTCAGCTTTTTGTTTTCCCTCTTCCTCTCAGTAGACTCTTTTAGAAACTTACTTATTCTTGTTTCCATTCTAAATTAACTCATGGTCAACAATACCTTACTTTTTTTCAAGTAAAATTTCAATCAATTTAAATAGTTTTTCTCTTTTCATTGTGATTTCTTCTGAGATGTACTTGTAATATATGTGCCCTCCTCTATTTTGTGTCAGTAGTTAAACATGTTTTATTCTCCACTAGAATCCCAATCATAGTTTTCAATTTTCTCTGTATAGTTTCATATATAAATACATTTTTCTTGGCCAAACATAACCAGAACAGTAAATAAGTTAACATTACTTTCCACAAGATCTTCAATTTTTTTTATTATCTCAGCTTTTGCAGCTTAGTATCATATCTACCTTCTTTAGGGTATGACATTAGAGGCAATATTTGATCTGGTAACTAGATCTTTATCTTCCTCTATTACTTACAATAAACCACTGGTGTATAACAGAAATTCATTATATTGTTTTGCAACCTTGTAGGCCTGAGGTTTACTCTGTATTTCTATATTCAAATCATATTCATGATATCCAGCTCTTTACAGACAATATTTCGATTCTCCTGCATAGCTTTGCACTAGCAATAGGTTTGCAAAATGTTTCTTCTATTCCAAAATCATTTATGAAAATGTTAACTAGCCCAAGGTGGGTCTAGAAGCGTATCTTCTCATTCCCTTACCTGTTTTAAAAGCTTCTCTTTCAATACAAACCACTACTTCCATTTAGAAAGGCTCCTTTCTCAGTTTACATTTTCTGCATATATCACAACAATATTTGTATATGTTGAAATATGTATGTGGTATTTCCCTAAGACTGGCATAACTGATTTTTTTTTTTTTTTGTCATTAACAGTATCTTAAATACAGTTGCTCCACTTGTTATTTTTACTTCAGATCATACTGTTCGAATTTGAAAGCCCTCACTAACAGACAACTGTGTTTTCAGCAGCTACTGGTTTCCGTGGATATTTTTCATACTCTAGAAAATAATTTCCAGGATTCCTGAATTGAAGGCAAACTATAATAATATCATTCCTTTTTCATGTCATCATCCTCATTAATCGTCTCTCTTTACCCCTTATATTCAATATATTCATTAATTTTCATTCAGGAAATTAAGACTCAACAAAAACTTGTATCATAATCCTGTAGGACAGTTTTCACTGGAAGAAAACTCTTGTCATACCCCATGCATTAAAGCTAGAGAGAGAGTTTTGTGTTATTTTAATACAATTTTAAACCCCAAGCTATACAGACAACATACACACGATGAACCACACTTCAGTTGGCCAGACTTCAGTTCAACTCCATCAGCTTGATCTTTATGTCTGAAGCTCACTCTATATATCAAAACTTAAGTGCAGCGCTTGTTCTCACAGACTTCTGAGGAACTCTAACAAAGTAACACACCTTGTGCATCTTTTTATGAAGAAAGTCACAGAGAATTCCCTTTGGGAGACCTTTTCCACCCTATACTCACAATGGAATGAATACCCTATGGAGTCTATACTGCATTTGTAATATTTCTTTAAGCAGAATTAAATATAATTCTCAAACAGTCTGAAAAAGCCTTTAGCACTAACTTCACTCATTTGAGGCTCTGGAAATTTATGTAACAGGAACAAGTGCAATCACTCTGTGTTTAGCTGAGCTCAGAACAACAACTATTTTATCATACTTTAATATTTTAATTTAATGGGTTTTTTTCCTTCTTTTTAATAAACACTGTATACATAGACAACTTTCAAGTCAATTTTGAATGTATGTAGCAATCTAAGGGATATCCTTCTTTAAAAAAGGAGGTGCCATCCAAGGAGATACATGGTTTTCCTCTATCATGACACATTTCAAAGGATGGGAAAAAACAAACTAAAATGAAAAAGAAGACAATGACCTTACCTTTCCTACGTACTGAGGATCTGGTCCCATGTGTTCTTCTAAAACAAAGAACTGATTCCAGACCCATCCACGCTTGGGACGATGATGCACTTCTGTTTCGTCTTCTATATGTTTGGTTTGATTTCTAGTCACCTTAATGGAGCCATGGTGAGCACCTCCATAACACCTCTGCACAAAACAGAGACAAACTAGGACTGGGCAGATACAAGATGTACTTGTAATTCTCATTGTAGGATAAGCTTCCTGTTCAAGCTTTTCTTCCTCTTGTCTTTTTCAGCTGTAATCCTTTAATAAGTTCCAGAGACAGGAGGTGAAGCCTGGTTCAGAAATACAGTCCAAACTCGTTTTTTCTGCTTGTTCATGGTTTAGCTGCCCATTTGGGAAAGCTCGAATTATATTTACATTATGAAAAGCTGACTGTAAAAACTGATATTTCTTCTGAGGTCTTCACAATAGAGTTCCACAGCCGGACATTTTCTATCTAATAGGAAAAGAAAAGAAAGCTACTTATTCATCACTAAACCCAGCAATTTTCAGGTTTCTGACCTTAGATTACATTCAAATCTGTACTATCTACTCAAAGACTGTCATTTGAACTAAAATTTCTCTTCAATCCTTCCCATAAAAGTGTTTCCTGATTGTTTATCTTAAAATACTTTCAATACTTGGCTCCTCCAAGCTATGAAAACTCTCACATAATTAAAACCTGGATCATTCAGGACAGTTCCTTTGGCCTTTACATGCAAATCACTGACCTGTTATGGCAGTAAAAAAAAATTCAAACAATCTCTGCTACAGTGTCATTAGACAGGGATTGTCAAATCATTTCAAACAAGTGTTTGATGTTGGACATACTACACAGATATCCAGCGTGATGTGAAATACATTCTTGGTCTATGACAGGGTTTGAAAGAAGGCATCCAAAATGGAATTTGAGAATTCTGAGTCAATTTTAGAGTACACAGTCAGGAACTTTCAACCAAAATGTGCATTTTAGCATCGTATACTTTGCATAAATTCCAAACTATATCATACTAGAGTCTCATAAAATTATGTCATACTGACAAAAAGTTCATATACTATTGTTTTATTCCCATTGACAATATTTGCTCAGATACAAAAAGGAAAATGTAACCTTTTATACTGCAACACTAAAATGTGAATATGTATATGGTAATTGATGTAGTTGATGTAATAAAATAATTCCTCAACCTTAGAGAAGCAGTTACCTTAATGGAACCATTTGTTCAGATACCAGAAGATATCAAAGATCAGCCAGTCCATCATGATTCTGAAAACATGCAACTAAATAAACAAAAATTGGAAATTTCCAATACAGATTTTTACTGAGTATCAAAAAGTTATTACAAGCTATGCAAACAGAAACACAATTAAACTAATTTTGTTCCTAAGTTTCATGGGAACCCAGAAGAATAAATTCAAAAACTCTGAAGAAGAACCAAACTAGAAATTAGATATCAGATGGAAAAATACTGCAGCGGAAAGAAATCTATTATCTGTATTTTGGCTGCAGATTTTTGACCCTATGTTTCTTTCAAGCCCAGAAGAATAATGGAAGCCCAAACCTTTTAGCCAAAACCAGTTTCCACCAGAATAATGGAGGAATATTGCAAGACTGCTGCGCACTAAAAATAGCCAGAAAACTCATATTTTCCATTGCAAGTGCTCAGTTCAGGATAGTGGGTTTTGCTGAAATAAAGGAATAACTCCAGTATCATGGTTGTGCAAGAACTCAAAAAGAAATTCTGTACAGCATTTTCAGCTGTGGAAAGAAATCTGTAGATATTTAGTATTTCACTTCTCATTTCTATAGCAATAGTCTCCCCTCAACCCCTATGAAAATCAAGACACCATTATCTTTAAATCCTCCCATTCCATCTCAGAACAGATATATAAAACATGAGTAATTATTGTCTCTTTAAAATACAGATGTGTTTTAATAGGATTTATTTTAAACAGTCAATATGCTGTATGAAGTCTAAGTTATACCAGGGACAGAACCCAGCCATTGTGGGACTTACATTTGTTTCTCACTACATACTCTTCTTTCCTGGTGTCCCAGTTTGGTTTTTACCTCTGGCAGCGAGGGGGTTAGCAGCTCCTGCCTGGGCCTCCATCGCTGCCATGGAAATCAAAGTCGAAGAGATAAAGATGCCTCTGTGAATAACATATTTCAGAAAAGAAAAAAAACCAAAACACCTAGTAACAGAAAGTAGATGGGCCAGACCAGAGACTGTGCGAGAAGCTATGAAGGCACAGGGGCCAGGCCAACCAGAGAAGGGGCAGAAAGGGTTTTCCAGGTGTCTCACTGCTGCTCGTAGAATGGACCATAGTGAAGCAGACTGTCTGCCTGCAAACCTATGGAATAGACAGAGAGAGACCAGTGATGCAGAATCCACCTGAGGCCGCACTGAAGATGGAGGACCATGCTGTGAAAGCTGCAGATGTCTTAAGAGCTCAGAAACACGGAACCGGAGCAGAGCTTGGCAGAGATCCTTTGGACAGATGTTGTGTGACAGAATTGCATTGTGGTAGGATCTGAACTATGAACTTTGGGATGGGATCATAATGGCACAGTGAAGCCAGTACTTAAAAAACTGCATCCTGTGCTGTGACTCTCAGGCAACAGAGAATGGAAGAGCTGTTGTCCCTGGGTCGAGATCTCACTTGGGAAAGGGTCGTGAAAGACTTTTCCTCTCATGAGAGAGAGAGAGAGAGCACTTTATGGAAGGGCAGAGAGATGGTTCCTACCCTAAACCTGGTCAGAAATACCAACAAGCCTCGTTTCACCCCTATCCCTGTTCCTCCTTTTTTCTCCTGGAGGAAAAAAAGATAAGATCTGTTGTAAGACAAGGAGGGGTGTGGGGAAAAGGTTGCCTTTAGGTTGGTTCTCACATTAAGCTCTGATCTTGTTAGTTAAATAAATCTTTTATATTTCTCACTTGTAGCTTGCCTTATTTTTCCTGTGATAAGTTTTTTCCATTTTTTTTTTCTCAGGGAGGGGTTGTGGGTGAATCTCTGGCACCCAGCCAGGGTCAAACCATGACACTTGGTTTCCTTGTATTTCTCCATTCTTTCTTGATTCTTGTTAGAAATCAGTTTCTGCCTTGAGGCATGCAACTTCCTTCGATAGATTTCTATATTTGCAGATGAGTTATTTAAATAGATTAGTCATTGTTATACTTCAGATGTACATAAAAATTAAGCAGTACCTCACAAAATTCAAGTATTATTTCTTTTTCTTCCTTTTGTTTCCATCATAAATGCCTGGAAGCTGTTTATAAGACTATAAGCAGTGCATAGTAAATTAAAATCTTATATAAAGTGCATTGAGATTTCTCAGAATGGCACATTTAAATGTACATATTTGAAACCATTATTAATAAAGCTTCTGTTTAAAAAACTTAGAAGATGGCTATGATGGAAAAATCTTGCCTTTTAAAAAAGAATAAAGGAGTGCAGAAGATAATAAAAAATTAAAAATTACTATTCAGAACTTCGTTTCTTCCCCCTCTCAGAAATCATCCATCCAACCAAAACCAAATAATCAAAACAACAACCAGGATGGTTGTGCTACAGAACTCATTAAAAACCTGTCCCTATCCTTCCCTATCCCCCCCCCCAGCAAAGAAACCTCAAATTTATCTCCACAACATGAGATCAGAGTGTGTCTACAAGGAGAAGTTCAGGAGGAAATACCTCAAAAAGTTAACACAAAAGAGAAGGTAAAGCAATTAATAGACAAAGTTGGACAATGACTAAAGGGAAAAGAAAACAAAACCAAAAATAAACAGAAACAAAACAAACAAATGAACAACCTTGAACTTCCCGAAGTCCCTTGAATTATCCTTAAGCTAACACACTGAGGTGTTGCCTGCTCATTTCACTTGTCTGCAGCTTCAGATAAATTGTCCTGATTTATGGGTTTTGTCATAAACATGCATTCAGCTGCAGAGAAGACTTGTGTTATTGCTGGCTCCTGGGAGCCCTCATGAAAATGAGTTGTGTTTCTCAAGAGACTGTCAGAGTGAATAAAATTAAAATAAATAATTACATGAGATGAGGTGGGAAAGTTTCACCAGCATTGCTGGAAATCATTACAGTAAAGTAGTTACTGCTTAGTATGGCAGCAAGACTATAATAAATAATATAGCAAGACTCTAATAATTTTCAACAGTGATGTAAAATGTGAATGCTTCATCATCATGAGAAGATGCATCCTTCACAGTGGGTGGGGACTTGTCCTGAATCTCAGTGTCCCTTATCTCTCATAATCAAATTGGCCCATATTTTAATTCATCTGAATGATTGAGTTTTGCAAATGCACATTCAATACAGCTCAATACGTCTTTTGTCACATCCCTTGGGGACCCTTTTCAGTTCCACATTGACAGAGTGACAATTAGTTATGGAACTTGTAAGAAATTGCATTGCTTCTTTTCTTTCTGGCTTCTGCTTCTGCACTATGCCCTATAAACCTATTCCCTATCAGAACAAATTATTTGATTACCAAAATCTGAACAGCTTCAAACAAATGCTATTATTGATATATAACTAATCAGGCAGGATAATCTTACTTCCAGCATTGCCTGTGATAACTGCTTATTGCCAATGTTATATCCTTCCGCATTGCAGAAACAGTGTTTTGACCTGGAGACCAAAGACAGAATAATGTTCTACTATCAGAAAAGAAAAAATTGGATGTGATTTTTTGTTATACCCTTCAAGTAAGAGTCTGATATATTGCCAGGAGAACATACAGCACTCCTGAAGATCTCAGGTAAGAAAAAAAAAGAAGTAACATTTCTAAGTAGATGAAATGAAATCATTCATTTATAGCAGTTTTGATCTCTAGTCTCTATTCAAAAGGCTGGGAGAGCTGAGCTAGGGACATGATAAATTGAACCACAAAGTTTTTCACGGCCTATGTAATAGAGACACAATATATAATTCTTTGTGCTTTCTAATGTACAGTCTTGTCTGGACATGCTAGTCAACCTGAGAGATTGTACAAAACTGCTTTGGAGAGCATTTAAAAACTGTGTTACATGTTGTTGTCTTGCCTGTTTGTTGTAGCTAGCTGCAGCTATGTGTATGAGTTTGAAAACTAGGGAAAATTTATTAAATCGTGAAATAATATTAATAGTAATTTCAATAACCACAAAGGTTTTGCACTGTAGTTCTGTATTGATAGATCTAGAAATGGGAAACTGGAAAATTTTTCTACTTCAATGGCATAAGGAAATGTCTTTTATTGGTAAGATAACTGCATGAGATACTAAACTAAATTATCACTAAATGTATGCAGAGGTATATTACTGTTCTGTAAGGTGGTCTTTCTTACACAAGAAAACAATAAACTTCCTAAGAAACAAGAGAAAATAGCATAGATATCATTCTCCAATACAACTGATACAGTGTCAAGGGGTGTTCTGTCTTGTACCTCTTTTCCACACTTTTGGTAAAGACCACATCTAATCACCAAAACCCCAAAAATGTCTATACTAATCTAGTACTGACTCTTACTTTGCAGAGGAAATTATTTTACAAAACCACTCCTTTACAAAATAAATCCCAAACAGTAACAACAACAACAAGGAACAGCTATCCAGGAAAAGTAAAGATTGTTCTTTAAGATTGTTCAGAAAATATGTTGTGGAAAGAAAGGCAGAGACATGGGAAATCCAAAAGCAACAAGAAAAGACACCTTATAAAAAGATAAGACAGCTATAAAAAATTGAAAATTATACAAAAGAGACAATGAAAAAAGCTTAGAAAACAAATCAAGGCAGAAAAGCAAACTGGAAAGTTCAAGTGGAAACAGCTGAAGCTGTGAAAGCTAGTATGTGAAGCTAACAGTGATGGTGTAAAAAAGCCAACAGTGTAATTTCTATGAAATATAAGCAATCTAGCTAATATGGCTTGAAAGAAATACAGTTAAATAAAGAAAATATGAATTGAAAACAAAAATCATGGAACAAAATTCCACACAAAATAGATGTTTCACAGTATCACACAGTATCACACTATTAGCAAGGTTGGAAGAGACCTTGGAGATCATCAAGTCCAACCAGTAACCCAACACCAAACCATTGTCCAAACGATGGCACTACCTACAGGACCATCCAATCCAACTACACACCCACTAAACAATGTCACTGAGCTCCTCATCAAGTCTTCTCTTAAACACCTCCAGGGATGGCCACTCTACCAAATCTCTGGGCAGAACATTCCACTGAGAGATCACTCTCTGTAAAAAATCTCTTCCAGTCTAAACCTCCCCTGGCATAGCTTAAGGCCATGTCCCCTCGTACTGGTGTCATCACCCTGAGAGAAGAGATCCACATCCACCTGGCAGCAACCTCCCCGCAGGTAGTTGTACATAGCAATTAGGTCACCTCTGAGCCTCCTCTTCTCCAGGCTGAACAACCCTAGTTCGCACAGCCACTCCCCATATAGCTTGTACTCAAGTCCTTTCACCATCCTTGTCACCCTTCTCTGGACATGCTCAAGCAGCTCAACATCCTTCTTAAACTGGGGAGCCCAGAAATGTACTCAAGATGTGGTCTGACCAGCACTGATTACAGGGGAAGGATAACTACCCTAGTCCTACTGACCACACTGTTCCTAATACAGGCCAGGATGCCATTGGCCTTCTCAGCTGCCAGGGCATACTACTGTCTCATATTAAGTTTCTTGTCAATCATTATTCCTAAATCACTCTCCATTTCACCACTCTCCAGCCTCTCAACCCCCAGACGATAGCAGTGCATGGGATTGTTATGTCCAAAGTGAAGAACCCGCACTTAGTCTTGTTCACAAGTTCACAAATTTCTCCGAGTTGGAAGGGACCCCCAAAATCATCTAGTGCAACTTCCAAACAGCCTCCCACCAGCTAGACCTTGTCACTGGGCTCCTCATCAAGTCTTCTCTCTTGAACACCTCCAGGGATGGCGACTCCACCACATCCCTGGGCAGACCACTCCACGGAGAGATCACGCTCTCTGTAAAAAACCTCTTCCTAACATGCAGTCTAAACCTCCCCAGGCGTAGCGTAAGGCCACGTCCCCTTGTTCTGGTGTTGTCAGCCTGAGAGAAGAGATTCACACCCACCTGGGTGTAACTCCCACTCAGGTAGCTGTACACAGCAATCAGGTCTTGTTAAATCTCATACTGTTGGAGTCTGCCCATTTCTCTAGTCTGTCAAGGTCCCCCTGAAGGTCTCTTCTACCCTCTGACAGTTCAACATTTGCCCCCAACTCAGTATAATTTGCAAACTTGCTAACGGTGGACTCGAATCCCCGGTCCATATCATCAATACAGATATTAAACAGTACTGGGCCTAATATTAATCCCGGTGGGACTCCACTAGTGACTGGCTGCCAGCTGGATGTGGCACCATTTACTAACACTCTCTGGGCTTGTCCATCCAACGAATTCCTAACCCAACACAGGATGTTCCTATGTAATCCATGCTCTGAGAGTTTCTTCTGAAGCTTACCATGGGAAACTGTGTCAAACCCTTTGCAAAGATCCAAGTACACAACATCCACGGCCTTTCTGTCGTCAACAAGGCAAGTCACCAGTTCATAAAAGGAGATCGAGTTGGTCAGGTAGAATTTACCTCTCCTAAATCCATGTTGAGTAGTTCTAATGGCCTGCATCAGGAATAGTGTTGTCAGTAGGACTAGGGAAGTTATTCTCCCCCTGTACTCAGCACTGGTTAGGCCACACCTTGAGTACTGTGTCCAGTACTGGGCTCCTCAGTTTAAGAGGGATGTTGAGATCCTTGAGCGGGTCCAGAGAAGGGCGACAAAGATGGTGAAGGGGCTGGAACACAAGCCCTATGAGGAGTGACTGAGAGAGCTGGGGTTGTTCAGTCTGGAGAAGAGGAGGCTGAGGGGAGACCTTATCGCTCTCTACAACTACCTGAAAGGGAGGTGTAGCCAGCTGGCTGTTGGTCTCTTCACTCTGGCTACAAGTGATAGAACAAGAGGACACAGTCTTAAACTGCGTCAGGGGAGATTTAGACTGGACATTAGAAGGAACTTTTTCACAGAGAGGGTGATCTCACAGTGGAATGGGCTGCCCAAAGAGGTGGTGGAGTCACCGTCCCTAGAGGTCTTTAAGAAAAGGTTGGATGATGTACTTGGTGGCATGACCTAGATATTAGGGTAGTGTGTTATAGGTAGGATGGTGTGTTGGTAGCAGGATGGCAAGAGGTGAGGTAACAGGTTTGGCTAGGTTAGGTAATAGGTGATAGGTTGGACTCGATGATCTCTAAGGTCTTTTCCAACCTTACTGATTCTGTGATTCTGTGATTCTGTGATTCTGCCTTACCTCCCCTTTTTCCCAAAGGTGAAAAAATCCTCTTTTTTTAACCCTAGTTCTTTCAGGAGCTCCTTGCTCATCCAGGGCAGTCTTCTGCCCTTCCAACTCATCTGTCAGCACATTGGGACCCCCTGCTCCTGTGCCTTCATGTGCTCATTCTTAAAGTATGTCCAGCCTTTCCGGAACCCCTTGCTGTAAAGGTTGTTTCCTATGGTACCCTCCTAATTAAATCCTTAAATAATCCAAATCTGCCCTCCAGAAGTCCAGCATGAAGGTTTGGTTCATGCCCCTCCTCGTCACACCGTCAATTGAAAACTCTATTATCTCATGGTGACTGCAACCCAGGTTTCTTCCCATCACAAAATCGCCAAACAGCCCTTCTCTATTTTTCAATAGCACACTGTGGTAGGCTCACTCACCAGCTGTGTCAAAAAACAATCATCAACTCTCTCTGGGAACCTTCTGGAGTGCCTCCTCTCTGCTATGTTAAGTTCCCAGCAGATATCAGACAGATTGAAGTCTCCTGTAAGAACTAGGGGAGCCAATATTGAGGCACTGTCTTGTGGCTTAAAGAGCAACTGGTCTACTTCTTCCTCCTGGTCAGGCAGCTTGTAACATGGTTCGACCAGGATTTCAGTTTTATTGGCTATCCCTTTTACCTTAACCCAGAGGCTCTCAACCTGATTATCCTTGATGTCAAGCTCCATGGTATCAAGAGTTGCTTTAATATATATTGGCCACTCCCCCACCTCTTTGCCCTCTCCTATCTCTTCTGAAGAGATTGTAGCCTGCCAATGCAGCACTCCAGTCATGCAAGCCACGTCACCATGTTTCCATGATGAAAACTATATTGTATCACTCCTGATGCACCAAAATTTCCAGCTCTTCCTGTTTACTATCCAAGATGCATGCATTAGTATACATGCACTTCAACTGCATTGCTGATTTCATTTTTGATGCATTTTTACCATTTTCAGTGTCTTCCCAAGAGACTGCTACATCTCCTTCCCCCTTCAAACCTAGTTTAAAGCCCTGTCAATGAGTCCTGCCAACCTGCAGGCCAAAACTCTTTTGCCCCTAATTGATAGATTCTGCCCACCAGAGTCTAGCAAGCCAGGTTTGGCAAAAGATACCCAATAATCATAAAACCCAATATTCTTCTGATGGGACCAGTCCCTAAGTCATTTATTAATAGCAAGAATTCTCCTATTCCTTTCAGGTTCTAACCCTGTCACTACAGGAACTGAGTAAAAATCTACCTGCATTTCTGCCCCATTGATCTATCAACTAAGCTCCTTAAATTCCTTCCTAATTTCTCTGGATCCCCTCTTGTTGATCTCATCACCACTGGTATGGACAATCAGCAGGGGATAATAATGAGAAGGTTGAATTAGTTCAGGCAACCACTCAGTGATATCCCATACACAGGCCCCAGAGAAATAGCAGACCTCCCTGCAGGATGCTTCTGGTGAACAAATAGGACTTTCTATTCCACTCAACAACCACTACCCTCCTTTTCTTTTTAATACTAGGGGTTCTGATTTTCCTGATGGAAAAGGTAATTCCTAGTGATTCACCAGGCAAAGTGCCTTCTTCTGTATTATCTTCCTGATCCCCAAAATCCAAGACCCCAAAGTTGTTCTGCTGGAGTAAATCAAAAGGTGTCATCTGAAAAGGTGGTGGGGGACAGGAGAGAGTACCTCCACAAGAGACCTGTTCCCACTTTCCTTCATCCTCTAGGTTTCTTTCTTCTACCTCATGATGGGGAATATGAGATGCATAATGCTCCTCTGGTTCTTGAGAGTCTCCAAGGGATGGAAGTGCATGAGCCCACAGTTCTATTTCCCTTATTATATTACATAACATAGAGACAATTTGATAACAAAGATATGGGTTTTACATGCCCTAATGCTGTAATTAGATACCCAAAATCAGTCACTGTGCAAGAAAGAAATATTTCTCTCCCCATTTGTTTTTTTAAAGGTAACAGTAGCATTTAGCTGCCAAATTAGCATTAAGTAATTTTAAATTATTTCATGTGGTAGTGTTAAGAATTTTTCAACAGCATCCTTACTTACACACATACAGGTTCACAGGTTATTCCAAGTTGGAAGGGACCCACAGGATCATCTAGTCCAACTCCCAAGCGAACGCCCACCCAGGGATCAGGCCCACAGCCGTAGAAACATGGACACCGTGCTCCATCCATCCAAGCCTCCCAACATCTAGACCATGTGACTGAGGTCTTCATCGAGTCTTCTCTTAAACACTTCCAGGGATGGCCACTCCACTAAATCTCTGGGCAGACCATTCCACTGAGAGATCAGTCTCTCTGTGAAAAACCTCTTCCTAACATCCAGTCTAAGCCTCCCCTGGTGTAGTTTAAGGCCATGTCCTCTTGTTCTGGTGTTGTCAGCCTGAGAGAAGAGATTTACACCCACCTGGCTGCAACCTCCCCTCAGGTAGTTGTACATAGCAATTAGGTCACCTCTGAGCCTCCTCTTCTCCAGGCTGAACAACCCCAGTTTGCACAGACACTCCCCATATGGCTTGTTCTCCAGTCCTTTCTCCATCCTTGTCGCCCTTCTCTGGACATGCTCAAGCAGCTCAACATCCTTCTTAAACTGGGGAGACCAGAACTGCACACAGTACTCAAGATGTGATCTGACCAGCGCCGAGTACAGGGGAAGGATAACTTCCCTAGTCCGACTGACCACACTATTCCTAGTACAGGAGAGGATGCCATTGGCCTTCTTAGCCACCTGGGTACACTGCTGGCTCATATTGAGTTTCCTGTCAATCATTACTCTTAAATCCCTCTCCATTTCACCACTCTCCAGCCACTCATCCCCCAGTCGATAGCGAGACATCAAACAATCCCTACTTATGAGACTCCATTTTTCCTACTGTCTTGGAGTTCCATGTAGACAATGTGAAAATCCTCCATTAACTCTACAGGTGCAACACCCAAGATTTCTTCCTAAAGTGTTCACAATCCAGGCTGTTTTTAAAAGTCTATGACTGTCTCTTTTTCTGGATCCAATTCTTCTGCCATTCAAGGCTGATATTATTTCCAAATATTGCTTTTATCTTCAGTGATATATATCATGAGATTTATAGCTATATTTTTCTTAATTAAAATATCTCGGTTTAGTAGTTGAACTCTGTAAAATTTCGGTAGCTTCTAAATCACAGAAGCCTATTGTTTTTCTGTGAGGATCACAGAAAATGCAGGTTAGCCATCTTTTTTGATTAACAACTGCTGAAATCTAGTTAGTTTTTAATTATTTCAATAGCTTTCAGAGGCTTAATTGAATTTTAGTGGTTTTTTTCACATTTGCA
>WEKX01021516.1:52679-80433 GCA_013390025.1 Pitta sordida
GGGGGGAGGGGGCGGGGACAGACACTGATTTCTCTCTGGTGACCAGTGGCAGGATGCAAGGGAATGTCATAACGTTGTGTCAGGGAGGTTTAGGGTGGATATTAGGAAAAGGTTCTTGACCTAAAGAGTGACTGAGGACTAGAATAGGCTCTTCAGTGAAGTTGTCACAACACCAAGCCTGTCTGATTTCAAGGAGTGCCTGGACAATGCTCTCATGCGTATGATGTGACTCTTTTTTATGAGGCTTTCTCTGTGAAACTTTTTGATTCACAGAATCGCAGAATATTCTGAGTTGGAAGGGACCCACAAGGATCATCGAGTCCAACTCTTAACACTGTCTCCCTGGTGGGAATTGAACCCGGGTCTCCCACACGCCAGGTGGGGACACTCACCACTGTACTAAGGCCAGGAGTTGGACCTCAGTGATCCTTGTGGGTCCCTTCCAACTCAGGATACTCTGTGATTCTGTGATTATTTTGTTATGAAGAAAGGTGGAAGAACAGCCTAGCAGCACCTGCAATTAAAAGAACACAGAAACGCTGAACCAGTGCAAGCAGTCCTGCACAGATCTCCTTCCCAACAACATCTGGATCAAAGGAGANCCTCCCCTCAGGTAGTTGTACATAGCAATTAGGTCACCTCTGAGCCTCCTCTTCTCCAGGCTGAACAACCCCAGTTTGCACAGACACTCCCCATATGGCTTGTTCTCCAGTCCTTTCTCCATCCTTGTCGCCCTTCTCTGGACATGCTCAAGCAGCTCAACATCCTTCTTAAACTGGGGAGACCAGAACTGCACACAGTACTCAAGATGTGATCTGACCAGCGCCGAGTACAGGGGAAGGATAACTTCCCTAGTCCGACTGACCACACTATTCCTAGTACAGGAGAGGATGCCATTGGCCTTCTTAGCCACCTGGGTACACTGCTGGCTCATATTGAGTTTCCTGTCAATCATTACTCTTAAATCCCTCTCCATTTCACCACTCTCCAGCCACTCATCCCCCAGTCGATAGCGAGACATCAAACAATCCCTACTTATGAGACTCCATTTTTCCTACTGTCTTGGAGTTCCATGTAGACAATGTGAAAATCCTCCATTAACTCTACAGGTGCAACACCCAAGATTTCTTCCTAAAGTGTTCACAATCCAGGCTGTTTTTAAAAGTCTATGACTGTCTCTTTTTCTGGATCCAATTCTTCTGCCATTCAAGGCTGATATTATTTCCAAATATTGCTTTTATCTTCAGTGATATATATCATGAGATTTATAGCTATATTTTTCTTAATTAAAATATCTCGGTTTAGTAGTTGAACTCTGTAAAATTTCGGTAGCTTCTAAATCACAGAAGACTATTGTTTTTCTGTGAGGATCACAGAAAATGCAGGTTAGCCATCTTTTTTGATTAACAACTGCTGAAATCTAGTTAGTTTTTAATTATTTCAATAGCTTTCAGAGGCTTAATTGAATTTTAGTGGTTTTTTTCACATTTGCATTATGGGTTTGATTTGAGATTGTTTGTACCTAAACCTTTAAGACAGGAGAAATATGAACTCTTCTTTATTTCTAGTACAACAAGTTAGTCAGGTCTTTTCCTTTTTAAAAATATTATATTATGTTATTAATATGAAGACATAGGAAAATGAAGAAGACAAAGCCAGAGATCAATTTACATCCAGCATTAACAAAATGAGTTTTCTAGGGCTTTTTTTTCTGTTCAATTTTTAAAAATGGAATAAAAAAATGCAAAATTTTCCATTAAAATCCTAGTGGCAGCCCTGGGAATGAACCAGCATTGGTTTGATTCAAGTTCTAGAAAAAAGTTTATTTTCTTTTCCTTTTACTTTTATTTCCAGTATAAGAGATACTTCAGAGTACACACTCCCTGTTACGTCAATAAGCATTACAATGTTACCTTCTTGGCTGGAACAGGTTGTATCATTTAAAGCTGGGGTCACAAACCAGAAAAGATACGGTATGAATAAGGTGCTTTGAAATTTCATAGTTATCTACAGTTTCCTCACAAGGGGAAGTGGGGCGGGGGGGGGGGGGGGGCGGGGACANTTATTTTGTTATGAAGAAAGGTGGAAGAACAGCCTAGCAGCACCTGCAATTAAAAGAACACAGAAACGCTGAACCAGTGCAAGCAGTCCTGCACAGATCTCCTTCCCAACAACATCTGGATCAAAGGAGATTAGTCATGTGATATATCTAGGTGGGCTTCCCCAGAGAACAAAACTCCACTGGAACCCTAACTAACAGTACTATGACAATGAAGGGAGTGTGAAAAGCTGAAAATGCTTTAGAAGATACGTGACTATTTAGTCACAAAAAACATTCAAAAAGTTTTCATGTTGCTTATGGCAATAGAAACCCCTAAATAGTTACTGGGTCAGCACTGTATCACACTGCATAATTCCACTTTTTATAATAAAACAGACTGTCAAGACCAAAAATAGTACCTTTAATAGGAGTGCCAGGAATTTATAATAATCAACGTGTACACGTGATTGAGATACTCTCCTCCAGTACTCCGGCTTTAGCGGATCTCTTAATGGATAGCACTAACTAAGCACCACTCAGAAGAACTAACAACTAGCCACATGACAACTAGGCAACTAATCCAGCATCTTGTATGACAAAGGAGTTACATACTAAATGGCCCAAATAAAAGATTCTAGGCACACTGAATCCCAACATGATACAAAAGTATAGGAAACCTCTAACTGTTTTTTTTTTTAATGTTATTCAGAGAAGAATTCTTTAATTTTAGTCAACAACAACAATATTAAAAAAAAATTGCCACGGGTCTAATCCTTTATATACAAAACATTTCAATTTTTACGTAAAAGGGACCAATGCCCCGTAACAAAGCCTTATCATCCTTTGAGTGGTTATCATTACCAGACCACAACCAAATGGGTCACATAAGATCCTCATCTGCATTGTTATGCTGGAAATATATAAGAACCACCGTAGAAACCAAGTTTTATTGTCATAACAGGATTTTTAAAAGTGTATTTAATCAATCCTTTGGTTAGATGATGTTCAAGATGAGCTGTGATCTGCTACACTGCCTTTAGCAATAAACATCTCCAATGAGAGACTTAAGACTCCTTGATTTTTGAAAAAAACATTGAACATGGTTATTACAAGTCTTATATTCATAAATAGGCACAGGAAACAAATACTACACACCAATGGATTTGTTACCCAGTTGGCCCAAGACATTTTAGGAAAGAGAATGCAAATGAGTTAAGAAACATGATATTTCTTGAACAAAGGGGGATCTGAAAAGTTTGCAAAAAAGACCAAAAAAGTATTTAATCTGAAAACAGCAATGCATGTACACAGGTAATTAATGCAAAAATGCATGGATAGTGAAAACATGATAACATGAAAACAAGATTAAGTTCTTGTTTTTTTCTCACTTGGCATGCAAAACTATTTTGTTTACAACAGGTAGGAACATGGAAACTACATGATAAGAGAAATTATCTGCCATAACTGGCGACTGAAGAAATATTTTTGCAACTCTGTCCATATGATTCACAGAGAGTGACTGTCAGAAGCAAAACACAGTAACAACATAATTAGTCAGATAAAATTCAGCCACCATTTCTGTAACTGTAATTGCACACACAGTCATGCTAGCCACTACCTGCTGTGAAAAGAACAACTGTGAAACATAGAGGGATGATTCATTAATCTGACTAACATCTTTCTCTTTTCCTCAACCAGGGACCAATCCATCTACATTTATATGGGAGGTCCATGTCCAGTTAGTCAAGTATAACACCGATATTCAAGACAGGCTTCCCCCTTCTTGCACCCTGGGGCAGCAGGTGCTGCTCTCTCAGAGGTCACCCAGAGCACGCTTGCTTATGAGAGTTGCAAAGCTTAATAAAATGAGGGGGAGCTTTATAACACTGTCCCAAAGGTATATTAAACTAGCTGTACTGTGGAGCCCTCCTCTTCTGCTAGCTGTTCTTAGCCCCTGCTAGCTGCTGCAAGCACGAGCATGCAGAAGCAAGCAGCAGCATTCAGCAGTGTGAAGTAGCATGCAGGAGCATGCAGCAGCTAGCAGGAGTAAACAGCTAGCTGCTGTGCTGCCTGCTGCTAGCTGTTTTGGGCTGCTGCCTGGTGCCTGCTACTGTTTGCAGTTGCATGCTCTTGCTTGCTGATGCTTGCTTCTGCTTGCTTCTGCATGCAGATGCTTGTTATTGCAGGTTCCTGTTTGCTGCTACTGCTCCTGCTGCTCGAAGCTGAGGGGGTGGGGGGCTGGCTGTACTTACATATACAGTTATACCTCCTCCATCGCGAGGAAAGGGAAAGGCCAATGCCGTCGTGAAAGCCTAACGTTACAAAGAACTGCAGGTCGTTAATATCCATGCAGGCCACACCCATTGCTCCACCCCCCAGAACTCCACAGGGCTGCAGACAATTCTCTGCTCCTTCCCCTTGTCTCTCTCGGCACAAGCGAGCAATGGGAATTGTTTCTGAGTGGCTGCTGTGATCGTGTGTGTGCTCTCAGCGCAAACTCCACACCAGTGCCCCCCCCAGCCCCAGTGCTCGCCCTGCCCGTGCACACTCGGCCGCCTCCACGGCAGGGAAGGGGTGTCCCTGAGTTCTGGTCGGCATTCTCGGAGCCTGGAAAAACCTTAACTTTGCAACACTCCTCTCGTGGTGGTGCTGCGCTGGGTCTCAGCGGAGCACACAGGAGCGGGGCAAGGCTCTAAATGCCACTGCGAGGTGCCGCAAATCATGCATGCTGGCAATTATGATTCAGCGTGCTGTGTGCTGGGAGGGCGGCAGCCCCGCTGCGCCGGGGTCCGGCATGTGCCGGCCCCTTGCTGCCGCGAGGCTGCCGCCCTCCCAGCACACAGCTTGCCTCACTTTCGTGAGACAAGTCTCTCCCCGGTTCAGGGACCGGGGGCATGGTGCCGCCATTACAACCCCCTCCCCGCAGGGCGGGATGAGTCCCGCCCCACAGGCACCGCGGCATCGCCCCTTGACGGAGCAGAGTCAATTGCGCATGCGTTCCCCAGCTCAATTCGCAGACGGCTGAATCTTAATTGCGGGAAAATTGCTTCGCAAATGAGCGAGGTCATGAAGGAGAAGTGGCGACACAGAGAGGATTCACTGTATATGTATTACTTCATCGTGAATTTCACTTATTGCATCATGCTTCCAGACCCGACCCCCCACCATACTCGAGGGATCACAGTATTTGTAAAGTTTCTTGAGTTTCTAGACTGGACACAACTCTTTAGCTTCAGAGAAATGTGTGGAAAAGAGGACACATGCCTGGGTTAATTGAACAGGTGGTCAGAAAGAACTAGATATGACAAAATTTGGTGGACACAACAGACAACAATGTAAGAAGATAGAGACAGGGTTATGCAGAATGGCTCAGTTTCACAGAGACCTATGAGAGGAGCAGCTGAACTCCACAGATCACTCTGGAAGCATATGGAGGCTCTTGGAGATCGAGTCTTGCAAGGTCCACACTGACTAAATAATTATTTGAGTATTACTCTTTAGATCTGAGACGATGTAGATAATGCTACCGGAAATACTGATCTTGGGTATACTTCCAGAAAAACTGATACAAATATATATAAGGAAAAGGTAACTATGAGCAATGACTATTTGGGAGGAGACAAGAAGATGGTAAAGTGGAACAACCTGAAAGAAGAAATGGTGGAAAGTAAATACATATAAAATGCAGCAAATCATGTAATCAGTGTTATTTAGAGATCTGTATAGAGCAGTCCATTGTCTGAACACTGCCATTTTAGTAGGACAATAATCATGGGTTTTGAACTATATGTTTGACTTGTGTCATAGGTCTCTGCAATCAGAAGGACAGGATATATTTTCCCTCAAGTTGCTGAAGGAGGCCTGGCAGCTGTTCTCCTTGGAATGATGGAGTGGAGAGCATAAGACTTAACCATTTCATGTCTTCTGTAACACATATCAGTGGCTCTCTCTGCATATTCCACCTCCATAGATTGTTACAGTTTGTGGAGGCCTAGATTAATGTACAAATATCTTTAATGAGGTCTATAGTTAATTTGTACCAGTTCTGTTTATCACTACTCATTGATTCACAGGTGTACTAAGATAATCAAATTCTCCATCTGCTAAATCAGGCCATTCCTTCAGTCAATACACTTCAGTTCAAATAAAAAGAGAAATAATGCGAGTCAAAACACCCCACCCCCCCAAAAAAAAATTGTCTTCAGAAGTAAAACTATCATACAGGAAACCAATACTGAAGAAAATAAAAAATCTGAAACTACACAAAAATGAACAAAACCTCTGTTCGATGGCCACTGTCAGGCCATCTCTCTTATGCAGCTATAGAAATAAATATCATAAGAGAAAAGGAGACATCCATATATGTGGCGTCTAAATTTGACATCTACATTTAAAAACATGACTTTTTCACATCATACTTGAACTCTGATCTCCTTAAGTTTTTGATTTTCCCTGTGACGGTACTTCAGCTAAACGCACAATAATCATTGTTAACACACACCCTTGCTCCTCTCATGCGATTTCCTTATAATTTTCCTGAAAATGGAAAATAAAGACTTCAAAGAAAAGGCAACTAGTTTAGTTCTTCACCACTAATGTATCTGTGGTCATAAAGTTCTTTTTCTCCAATTATACCTTAAAACCTATAGCTACAAGAAGATCAAAGAAATATTATTTTCAATTTAAAAATACTCTGATTTTGAAGGCAATGTAAACACACACATGCACCAACACCCTCCACTCTGGTTTGTCTGATTTTCCAAAGACCACTAGATTAATTAATTTTTGCTCACTTTCCCATTTCCATTGCTCCACGTTATGGAAACAAAACAAAACTAAATGAAACAAAACCAAACCCCATAATCAAAGAAACCCAATCATTAAAATCTCTTTATAGGCACAATCAATAAATTTCAGTTCAACAACTGAACTCAAACTTCTTTAATTCTGATAACTGAAGTTCTTTACCATGAAAGTGACTGTGCACTGGAACAGAATGCTCAGTTGTGGAGTTTCTCTTACTGGACATGCTCAAGAATCGTCTGGATGCAATCTCATGCTATGTGCTCTGGGATGACCCTGCTTAAGCAGGGAGGCTGGACTACATAACCTGGTGTGGTCCCCTTCCAAACTGACTCATTCTATGATACTGTATACTCTTGCATTTTTTCTAACAGAAAATAAAAACACTCCTATATGCATATTTGCATTGTATATGCATATGTATATTTTTTTTCTTCTTTTAGGCATGCAAGAGATGAGTGGGATTTTTTTTTTGCCTCAAGAAACTTTGCATTACAGAATATTCTGAGTTGGAAGGGACCCACAAGAATCATCGAGTCCAACTCTTAACACTGTCTCCCTGGCGGGAATTGAACCTGGGTCTCCCACACGCCAGGTGGGGACACTTACCACTGTACTAAAGTGGATTTCTTACATCTCATGGTATTTCTAAAACAGGTGAAAATGCCTATAAAAACAGCAGTGCGCTTGGTAAATAGCTATGTCCCAGTTAACACCGAAAGTCAATACTGACAGAAGGAAGACAGTGATATGTTCTTACATTGTTCAGACTATTTGATACCTTGTTTTTTCCAACATCTATGCATATTATCACCATTTTCATTCTCAGGAATGCAAAAGGACACCAAAAGAAAAGAAAATTTCTAACTCTAAATTTCGGTGCATGTATTGATATCTTTGAATATATAATATTTCGTTCTAATAATTCATGTCAGCATATCAAAGCAATTTTTAAGAAATTAATTGTGTGCTAATACTAAACCACAGAAAGTCAGGTTCATTCCCACTCATCTTTCAGAACAGACAGATATATTTCAATGCTTTTATTTCAGATTGTGCTTTACTGTTCTTCCTACTAAGCTTCTTTTCTGAGACAGAGCAACTGTCCTTCATTCCAACCAAAGCAGTTTTTTGTAACTTTGACATTGCTCCTCTTTTATGTTTTTGTGCCTAGATATAATTCACTGCAGTGTTCTTCCTTTGATATTTCTCCATGATTTTTAGTTTAAACTGAAGTTAAGCCTTACTAATTGTTTTAATATTAATTTGAGTTTTAAACAGTGAAAAAATTTCACATACTAGTTTCTTTTAAGATAGATACAAATAGCTAACTGTGTTAAATACACTAAGCCCACTGAATTGCCACAGGTGTTATACATATATGCAATTGTACTGCCTTCTTGTGAAAAATGCTAGCTTTCTTTCTTGTCCTAGCAACTTCCCAGGAACAGATAAAGAGGTAGATAAACTGAGAATTAGTGTTCAAGCAATAACACCAGCAAATCCTCAGAAACAGAAGGAGAAGGAGAATCTGGGTTAATCCATAGGATCATGTCTTAGGTTTTGCTTGTGCAGACAAAAAAAAGACTTGCTTAACTTTAGGCCTATTAATGAAAAGCTCATTCACATTAATAGGATTGTCTGACTAAAACTAAGCTTAAAACTTAACTTTTAAAAGATCATGTCTTTGATGCTCTAATAGTGCTAGAAGAAAACCTCGTGATTAAATAACATCTATTTACTGTATAGCATTACATATTTAAACAAACAAGGAAAACTTAAGAACACAATGTTCAAGTTTCAAAATATATTTGTCTTCTATTAACTCATTAATAATAGCCTAATATCAAGTGACGTAAAATCATTTTGATATTGTTCGTAAATAAGAGGCATGGTATATGATACGAGACTTGCTACTGTGCGTTGAAGATCTTAAAGAAATCATGCACAGCATGCTTAACAGAAAAAACAAACAAACCTGGATTCTTTGCACCCAGAGAGAGCCTTTGACTGTAACTTATCTGTTTTCTGGAGTTTAGCTTTTATTCTGTAAGTGGGTGGAATGAGGGTTTTGCACTCATTTAGCACCGTTAAAAGAGCACCAGAGTCAGAAGGTCCAGCAAAAATACTGTCTCACTTTAAGAGGGAAAGTATTTCACCAAAGATGACTTTCTAAGCAAGAACTCATATACCAATCTGATTTTGAGCCTTATTTGGCAGTGCTGACAACTACACTGTTCTCAGAATACTTTACTTAAGTAAGTAATGAAAAATGGTAAACTAACATACATAAATAAACATAAAAGGGTCTTTGGACAAGTTGTAATAAATTATATTCTATATATGAATGTAGTCATTCAACTGAGTTACTAATAGATCACAATTTAATGAGTAACAGAACAATGCAGAAGAAATTTAAGACTGCAACAGCTTTCAGGTTTTTGGGTGTTTGCTTAATGTGGCCTGGGATATATGTTATGAAGACTTCAAGATAAATAATAACTAAAATTTTGTATCTATAATGTCATGTGTAACCTGATACTTTTAATTAAAGTAAGAATTTCATGGTTAGAAATACATAAATTTCCACATATTCCAGCATAGATCTGCTGTTACTAGAAATGGATTGGGCCGTTAATGAGACTACTAGCAAAACCTCATCAGCCTTTGTAAATTAAAAAGATGCAGTTATCAAAATGAACTGCTACAAGCTTCAGCAGAAAACAGAACAGCATTATTAAAAAAAAAAAAAAAAATTACCCATAGTGATTAGAAAAACTTTAAAAGCTAATAAATGTTCATAATCCTGATGTGATGTAGATGTAATAGCATTACAGAAACTTTAAGCCACTTTCTTCTTCATAAGAAGAGAGTAGGTTAAAACAACTTAGCAAACAGGAGACTAAGGGGCTACTCTGACGTGTGTTACAAAGCTAATTTTTAAGCCTCAGGTAATGGCTGATGGAATAACAGCTTATATAGCAAGGACGTTCTGTCCCAAACCCCATTCTATACTGAAGAAACAGCCACAACATGTTTTTTTCATCTGTTTTTTGAGGTGATGACTCTCTTAAAGGAGCAGAAAAATACTGTGGGTTTTTTTCTACTATTCCAGAGTTCACAGGTTTCACAGGCTATTCTGAATTGGAAGGGACCCCCAGGATCACCTAGTCCAACTCCCAAGCCTCCCAACAACTAGACCATGTCACTGAGCTCATCACTGAGTCTTCTCTTAAACACCTCCAGAGATGGTGACTCTACCACCTCCCTGGGCACACCATTCCAATGAGCAATCACTCTCTCTGTGAAAAACCTCTTCCTAACATTCAGCGTAAACCTCCCCTGGTGTAGCTTAAGGCCAAGTTCTCTTGTTCTGGTGTCATCAGCCTGAGAGAAGAGATTCACACCCACCTGGCAGCAACCTCCCCTCAGGTAGTTGTAAACAGCAATGAGGTCACCTCTGAACCTCCTCTTCTCCAGGCTGAACAACCCCAGTTCCCATAGCCACTCCCCATAGGGCTTGTCCTCCAGTCTTTTCACCATCCTTGTCGCCCTTCTCTGGACCCTCTCAAGCAGCTCAACATCCTTCTTAAACTGGGGGGCCCAGAACTGGACACAGTACTCAAGATGTGATCTGACCTGCGCCAAGTACAGGGGGAGGATAACTTCCCTGGTCTGATTGAAATAGTCTCTTTTTGTAATATAAAAAGCCTTTTAGTATAAGACATGAGATTTATAAAATAGTAAATTATAAGTTTTATAGATTACATTAGCTTTTCTAACAATTTACTTAATATGTTCTGCAACACTTTATGAAACCAAATATTCTTCACCTTGGTTAATTATATTAATAGAGAGGAGAAAATAAAAAGGAGTTCAGTATTAAATTACACTGTAAATATTTGTCTTAGAAAACACTGGGGAATGGAATGAAAGAATTATTCAGGAAACTGCAATCTTACCTTCTACAAATGTTTTCATAATCAATTGTGCTCATCAGTTTGGAGTCCAAATATTAAACTAATAAAAAGTGTGTTATGGGTCTATTTTCCAGATTATATATTCGGAAATATGAGCCTATATTTTCTTTAGAAACATGAAAGAAACACTTGAATCACATAAGTTATATATAATAAAAAAGGGGGGGAGAAAGAAGAGGAAAAAGATAAACAGGAAACCAAAAGGCTTCTAACATAACTGTTTACATTTCCATTTATTCTCTCTTTAAATGAGAAATACATATCTGAACAATTACTTTTTATGAAGAGCCTCTCTACACCTCTAACAACAAAGAACTGAGCTTGGACTGCACAGCATGACCAGGCATCTGTGTTAAAATGCCAGTGACTGCCTGCATTTTGCTCAGACACTACAATATACTGATACACGTGCAAGCTAATTTTCTTAGAACTCATTTAAGTTTACCCAAAGTATACCAAGGACATTCCCAGCCAGTGACATCTCCCTCTTTAAAGAGGGATCGAGAACAGACCAGTCACCATCAAGAGGCAGAGTTCAACCCTATTTATTTCAGCATATATTAAAAAAATATCTGAGAAATATGTCCTGCTATGAGGACACAAGAGTTTTAATGCATGAACAAGGGCATTTGCTATGAAATTTTCTGATTTAAATTGTGACTATTAAAGGATAACTGTATGCTATATATACACTCTAAGATGCACTTAACGTTCTTTGGATAGCAAATCATTCAAATCTGCAAACTTCATAGCCTACCAGAAGCAAAAATTAACTTATTTTAGCTAACAGACAAAAACACATGCAAAGCACTAAAATTTGTCTCAGTAATGTTATGTAGTTCCATAACACTACATAGCCATGCTTTCTTCCACCAAATATGTTATTAATTCTTTCCGTACTCTCTAAGTCTTTTGACTCTCACACATGAAAACTAATCCACTACTGTCAGTAAGTGAAGTTTGCCAAAAAACTATTATATATATAAACATAAAAATCTTGTGGCTTGTTGGAGGTTTCCCACCCCCCTCTTTCATCCTCTACCCTTCACTATTTTTAATACATATACTGTAACATACATTACACCATCTTATTCTAAACACAAGCATTTTGAATACAAAAGAAAAATCTCTCTGCATTTCTAAAGTCCACTTTCTACTGGATATCTATCTTCCATTGACAGCAAAGATAAAAAAAAAAAATCACTTTTTCAGAAACAACAGTGTAGAATACAGAAGTCATAGACAAGTGGAGCTCCATTTCATCTACTACAGATGATTTTAGCAATAGTATTATGAAAATAGCACACCAGACACCACACATTTTTCCTAATCCACTTTTTCCTGCATTTTCACCAGGGAGCAAGGAAATGGGACTCTAGGGAAGCTGACTGCACACACTAGTAGTAAGACACAGCTCACAAGACATAAATACTTTGATATGTATGAAAATAAATTACTGAAAGCAAAAAATTTATGAAGAAGTATTGCTTCTACCTATTTCCACACTCAACCATAAATCCAATGTGTCAAAAATGTACGTGTCAGAATAACATAAACCACCAGAAAAACATCAACACACCAAAACAACAGCTCTTCTTCATTTATCAGTATTTCTTAAATAAACACAGTGACAGCTATGTACAACTGATGTCAATAAACTCCCACTCTGCACAGTTACAGACCATCAGAACAACTGTTCATCACTGGCTGAACACTCTCAGTAATCATGAACCTTCTCATATGCACAGACAGGATCCCAATAGTTAATGTCAAAGTAATCAATCTTTATCCCTGACACAAACTCAGTCATACGTGTTGTGGTTGTCTTCAGAAACATTCTTTTGGGAAATACAAGAGAAAACATTCTACAGACCCATAACATAGGTACTTTCTCCCACCACTTAACATCTTTAATAAGAGAATGAGTAGTGCTAAATGTACTGAAAACCCCTTAGGTAGCAACTTGTTTAGTCACAGGTTCACAGGTTATTCTGAGTTGGAAGGGACCCACAGGATCATCTAGTCCAACTTTCTACCTACTAGACCATGTCACTGAGCTCCTCATCAAGTCTTCTATTAAACTCCTCCAGGGATGGCCACTCCACCACCTCCTTGGGCAGACCATTCCAATGAGCAATCACTTCCTCTGTGAAAAACCTCTTCCTAACATTCAGTCTAAACCTCCCCTGGTGTAGCTTAAGGCCATGTCCTCTCGTTCTGGTGTCATCAGACTGAGAGAAGCGATCCTCACGCACCTGGCAGCAACCTCCCCTCAGGTAGTTGTAAACAGTAATTAGGTCGCTTCTGAGCCTCCTCTTCTCCAGGTGGAACAACCCCAATTCCCATAGCTGCTCCCCATAGGGCTTGTCCTCCAGTCCTTTCACCATTCTTGTCACCCTTCTCTGGACCCTCTCAAGCAGTTCAGCATCTTTCTTAAACTGGGAAGCCCAGAACTTGTACCAGTAACTTAAGAAGAGAATCACTATTTCTGAAATAAAGATCATCAGACATCATTTTGCCCCCAAAATTCAGGTAAAGGATGTATAAGTCTTGTAATCTTCGCCATTCTTTCCAATATTTTACTCAAAGCTTTTGGTTATATTTCCATGATACTTGCAATTCAGTGACTGCTGTCTACCATACAGCCTTGTCATTGATTACTAATACAGTATTGCAGCTACAACCCCATGACAACTTGTTTTCAGATAAATTCTCAAGCCATAATTCTACTAACCACAAGAGATGCCCTATAATATAACAGTAATCCCTAAAATATGTAATATTTATTTTAAAACCCCCAAACTAATCTTCCATTACAATCCCAGAACCCTCCTAATTTGTGCAATTTATCAATTTGCTCACTTGTTTCGTTCCATCCTTCCAGTATTCATTACTCAGGAGCTGAAGTTAGCTTCCATCCAATGCCCAAGGAGACAGGAGAAGGAGGCATGTAGATCCTCAGAGAAAAAAGTTTTGAAACTAAATTTTGTGGATAGAGGAAGGTGTTGGCTAGGCAAGACAGACAACTTCCTCCAACACTCCAAAACTACGGAAATTTGTGGTCCACTTCATCTGGTTTCCTTCTCATTTCCTGACATTTCATTTAATGGACGGAAGACCCTTCAACAATTTGGGTGAGTCATTCTTTCTCTGGCGATTGTGCCGTAACTGGGCTACAGGAACTGGGGTTGTTCAACCTGGAGAAGAGGAGACTCAGAGGTGACCTGATTGCTGTTTACAACTACCTGAAGGGATGTTGCAGCCAGGTGGGTGTGAATCTCTTCTCTCAGGGTGACAACACCAGAACAAGAGGACATGGCCTTAAACTACACCAGGGGAGGTTTAGACTGGATGTTAGGAAGAGGTTTTTCACAGAGAGAGTGATCTCTCAGTGGAACGGTCGTGCCCAGGGAGGTGGTGGAGTCACCATCCCTGGAGGTGTTTAAGAGAAACTTGATGAGGAGCTCAGTGACATGGTCTAGATGGTGAGAGGCTTGGATGGATGGATCATGGTGCCCATGATTCCACGCTTGTCAGCCTGATCCTCGGATGGGCGTTCGCTTGGGAGTTGGACTAGACGATCCTGTGGGACCCTTCCAACTCAGAATAACCTGTGAACCGGCTTCCCAGGAAATGAATGAGCATCAGACAGTACCACAAAGGAGAGAATGAACAGAGCTGAGAGCCGTACATCTAGTAGCAATGAACAAGTAGATTGATTTGATTGGGTGCAATCAGAATACCAGGTACATCTGCACAAAAAATACACTCCAAGCTCCTTCCAGCTAGTCTTATTCCATGAAAATACAACACTGTTCTTTTGTTACCCAAATCTGTTCTTTACTCCCCTAAAAGGATCAATATTCTGTGTATTCAAAAAGATGTAGAGAGAAGCTTGTCCCAGTGTCAGGGAGATCTTATGGCATTCTCTTCCCCTGAACTTGTGTTCAAACACAGACAAAACAAACAAAACAAACCAAACAAAACCAAAAGACACTATAGTATATTAAAACCATGTTCATAATTCCTAAGCTAACAAAAGTACAACTTATTATTATGAACTTCTGCCTCAGTTGCTTTAATATTTTCCATTGTAAGAAAAGAAAAAATTTCATTTTAAGCTAATCCCTTGAAGTAATGAAGTTTTTACAGCATTGTACATTAGGTGCAGAGTTTAAATATTTTTCTTATATGCCTGTTCTCAAACAACAGTTTAAGTGCTTAATACACTTGCAAATATGTTTAAACATTTCTATGTCCGAGCCTCATACTTTAGTGTTCTAACTTAGCTTCTCAGATCCAAATCTATACTGTAAGGTTCATTATTATAGAGTGCTTTTAAAAAATACAGATATTTTCTGCTGGGAGAAATAGAAAGTAGTTAACACCTACAATTTGAAAATGTAATTTTAATTTGGCATGAATCAAAAAAGCATTAGAATTAACAGACAAGCATGCTTCAAAAAAACCTGACATTTTTATTATTCACAGATTCACAGAATATTATGAGTTGGAAGGGACCCACAAAGATCATCTAGTCCAACTCACCACCTAACTCACCATTCGGTACAGAGACCGAATGCAAAGATGTTAAGATTCACAGATTATTGTGAGTTGGAAGGGACCCACAAGGATCATCGAGTTCATCTCTTAAACCACACCACTGTCTACCTGGCAGGAATCGAACCCTGGTCTCCCGCATGGCAGGCGGGGACACTCACCACTATACTATAAAAGAGAACAGTGTGTTTAATAGCATGCAAATACAGCTGATAAGCATGTCTTTATTCAATTAGGTCCTAGTTTCCAAGGGCAGAGCTGTGTTCACACATCCAAACCACATTTTCTAATTTTAGAGACTTTCGATATTGAATATTTAAAGATACTTAGTATCCAAATCACTTTAGCAGAATGTCACTTAAAGGACTTTTCAGTTTTGGCTTTCAATAATTTACATTGTATACTTCAACACTGTCCATGACCTGATCCATAATTATATCCAAGCAGATCTCCTCTTTTCTTCTGGAAGTATTTCAGAATAGTTATATTTCCATGTGTGCACATTTTTGCATGACTCTCAGTATTATAAAAGTTTCATACCAATCCATCTGCATATCCTACTTATTTCTGTGGCTAAAATAACAGGCAAAACAGTCACTTACTGCTTTACCTGCTATTTTAGCCACATTATCTATTACTTAGAGGGCACTTAGGCACTCCACCTTTTCCAAATGACTTGCCAAAACAAGCTGCTTTAGCTGCTTGGAAATAAAAACAAAGCCACAGAATTCAAGGAAAGAGGGAGACTGAATTTTACTAAAACAATCTATTTTAGAAGAAGTAAGAAGCAGGGTAACACTGGTATTAACACCTAATTTTTTTCTCTACACAACTACCAAGGATCTCTGAACTCAAAATTCCTTCACAAGAATATTGCGGCATGGCAAAAAGTTAACATCTTTAGACAACACGAAATAAAAAAAGAATAGGATAAATTACATTAAAAATATATGAATACAGTCAGCCCTCTTGCACTTCACGCACCCCATATAGTGTCTTCAGATCTTAGAGGCATGATTTTTTAGCTATGAAGGAGGCCTTTATTCACAACTGCACATGCACAACCTGTCACAGCAGCAGTGGCAGCGCGGCTGCCTCTGCCACTTCCCCACCCACCCCGGGCACAGCTGGGGCTCCGCTGCCTCGCCACCCCCCCGGCACGGCCACCACGGCGACCGATACACAGCAACATAGTGCCGAAACAGCACCGGGGATCATCTGAGGGTGCAGGCAAATTCGCATATTAATAAGCAAATATTCAACGCGCAAGTAGGGCTTCACGGAGCCCAATTAAGACCACAAGTCCTCGATATAGGAGACCCAACTGTAAATAAGAAAACATCTCAATTCTCTGTCTTTTTGCAAAACTGTGAGACACATATTTCAACAATAAATTAATTTTTTAAGGCCTTCTCCTTTGGTCTACTGTATTAGAGGATTAGCCAAAGTCTGTGTCTGACACCACATTAGTATATATTTTTTTTTAATTTGCAAATACAAAACTTTTCCCCTCAATAGAGAATTAAGCTTCTTGGAAGAAACTTTTGTTTTATTTACCTAGTTTGTAATACAAAACCTGCAAATTCTCCCTTGGAGAAAATATAATTGAAAAAAAGGCAATAGTAAGAAACATATTTTCTCAAGTACATGATAGTGGCTGATTACTTAATATTCCACAAAGGTATCAGTAACCAATGCAGTGCCAACATTGGCTATTCAACAGTTATTAATAATTGCAATTTTATCACAGATGAATTGTGTGGAATTCTTCCTATAAAACTAGTCTGATGAATCACCTACAATTTACAGTAAGTCTCATTTACCAGACAGCAGATATAATCTTAGAACATTAAAGTTTAAATAGTTCTTTTGAATCTAATTTAGAGATGTTGCCATGTTGAACATAGTTCTGTTTCACAAAGTATGTAAAACTCATCATGACTAAAACGTGAAATAGGAACAATTTGCTTTCTAAATGTTAACAATATTCTCACCCTTATTATCAACACCAGGCATAGCTTTTAAAGGCCCACCATCAGTTATAAAATATTTTTTCTATTCACAGCAGCTGGTTGCAATGCTAAGAGACTACATGACGAGCCTTGCTGCGCTACACACATCCACCCCTTACACAGACACTCCGAGTACTGCATAGATGAAAATATACTAAAATGGCTTTCTAAAGAGAAACATTCCCTGAATGAAAAATGTCCATTATTTCTATGTTACAAACAGAAAAATGAAACATGTCAAATACCATGGGGTAAAACTGAGAGCAGCGCTCAGATAAAATTATGTCTGAACAACATGTACCCACTCTACTAGTGTACCTATACGCAAGAGAGAGTCACAGACGAGCTGCTATCAACTTCACATCTTTCAAAAGCCTTCAGTGTGCTTGCTAAGGACTGAGGGATCAGTGAGCCATGTGCTAATGACCCAGGTGTAAAACCATGAAAAACTGGGCTGCAACCCTGCAGTAGGAGTGAACCACAGCAGGGGAACAGAGCTCTGCCCTATAGCCTTGGGACATCACCACTGATAGCACTGGATGGCCTCTCCCTTTAGCCTTCAGCACCGACCATATCCATGAACCAGGCCACTGCAGCTTTGGCATGTGTTAATATGCATACTATACCAAAAATGCAAGTGTATCATAGCCCTCCTCAGCACACCCTGCCCCAGCTGTCCTTTGGTAGTACCCAGCCAACGCAGAAATGAAAACCTACATCAATGAGCAGAGTGGTCCTCTTCTTGCAGTTGGCTCACTCCCAGATTCCCCATGACACCAACCAACATGTAGCAGTACCATGAGATGATTGTAGCAGAACATGAAATAGGCTTTTTCCTAATACCTAACACATCAACTTACTTCCTACAGGTTTTTACATTCCCCCCACATCCAAAAAAAATCTCTAGCATTATTTTTTAACTTAACAATGCTACAAATAAAGTTTTATCAAGAAAACAATTTTTATTTATTTTTGCTACAGGGTACTATTTTCATTAGATTTATGTTATTATGTTATTTCTATTCTTGCACTGCAAGAAGCTTCAGGTTAGAGACGGGAGATTCTGTTAAGAAAAAGCTTATTTCCTGAAGATAGAGTACATGATTAAGTGCCTAATTAATCTCTCTTCCTCACAGATTTCAAATTAATGTTATCTTTCTCATTTCCAGAATGACATCTGCCAGTACAGCTGTTTTACTTGGCATTTCTGTATGCACTCAAGTCCTGCAGAATTAAAACAGAGATGGAGTCAGGAGACAAGGCTAGAAGAGCACAAATCACAATGCCAATGTGGTTGTTCCATGCTCTGTTCCCAAGGCTACTCCATGAAAAATAAAATATTATCACTACAAAATTGCGGAAGAGACCTGGGAAGAAATGTCAAGGAATACAAAGGACAAAACACTTTCCTCATTTTTAGAACTCATGAAGAAATAAAGTGAAAAGAATTTTCAAACCACCAACAGAAATGCAGAAGAGGCAAAGTCAGGACTGACAATCAATTTTGCCATTAGATCACAAGGAAAAGCACAAGTGGGAGATGCTACAAGACTCCCTTTTTCCACAGTACACAGACAGGGGAATCAAGTCCACCATTTGCAACGTCGCAGACGATACCAAGCAAATGTTGAACTGCCAGAGGGTAGAAGGGCTCTTCAGAGGTACCTTGATAGGTTAGAAAAATGGGCAAATTCTAAAAGCATAAAATTTAACAAGTCCAAGTTGTTCTTCACTTTGGACGTAACAACTCCATGCATCGCTATTGGCTGGGGGACAAGTGGCTGGAGAGTGGTGAAATGGAGAGGGATTTGGGAGTAATGGTTGACAGAAAACTCAATATGAGTCAGCAGTGTGCCCAGGTGGCTAAGAGGGCCAATAGTATCCAGACCTGTATCATGAATAGTGTGGCCAGCAGGAGTAGAGAAGTTATTCTTCCCTTATACTCGGCGCTGGTCAGATCACATCTTGAATATTGTTTCCAGTTCTGGTCTCCCCAGTTGAAGAGGGATGTTGAGATCCTTGAGTGTGTCCAGAGAAGGGTGACAAGGACGGTGAAAGGACTGGAGAACAAGCTCTCTGGGGAGCAACTGCAGGAGCTGGGGTTGTTCAGCCTGAAGAAGAGGAGGCTCAGAGATGACTCTTATTGCTGTTTACAACTGCCTGAAGGGAGGATGTAGGTGAGTGGGTGTAAATCACAGAATCACAGAATCACAGAAAATTATGAGTTGGAAGGGACCCACAAGGATCATCTAGTCCAACTCACCATCTAATACCCATACAGCGACCGAGAGCACATCCCAGAGCGTAATACCAACCTAGATGCTTCACAGTCTAGCAGGCCACTCCGAGCCGGAAGGGGCCCAGGGTCATCCAGCCCTACACCCCCTAGCTAGACCATGTCACTAAGCTCCTCGTCCAGTCTTCTCTTAAACACTTCCAGGGATGGCGACTCCACCACCTCCCAAATCTCTTCTCTCAGGCTGCCAGTAACAGAACAGGAGGACATTGCCTTAAACTACGTCAGGGGAAGTTTAGACTGCCTGTTAGGAAGAGGTTTTTCACAGAGAGAGTGATCCCTCAGTGGAACGGTCTGCCCATTCCATGATGGATGATGACATGACCCTGAGATTAGCACCAGGGTTGTGGGTTCAATCTCTGTATGGGCATTCACTTAGGAGTTGGACTTGATGTACTCGATGACCCTTTTGGGTCCCTTCCAAGTCAGAATATTCTGTGGTTCTGTGATTCTGTGAACAGGCTCCTTGGATGGAACAAAGTCCATATGCCACCATACAACGATAACCATCTATCAACGGGATGTAATGGAGTATGGAGAGGAGTGGAGACTACACGGCCCCCCTCTGTTGAAATCCCAATAGAAAGGGGGAACACTGAAGTACTTGTTAATTCTTGAGTTTCTGTTGGTCAAGGGAAATGGATCAAGGATTCTGCTGCTGAGCCAACCATCATGTCGAACCCTCTCCTCAGGTGCCAAGCCATGACTATCCCCTCCCTACTAGGTATGGTGAGAGACCTTTAAGCCAATTACAAATAAAAGGTATTTATGACTAGAGTCATTTAAACTGCACGCAAACATAAAGATAAAATAATCTGGGGATAGGATTAAAATTGGAGAACTCCACCAGAACTGCTAGGCTTAGTAAATGGGCTAAGCCTATCTTCTCCCCCCATAGGGATATCCTATACACTATATATACTGTATATAATCTATATAATCTATACACTGTATGTACAATATATATACAATATATAGATACTATACACACGTTAATTACTGTTATTAGTATTAGAGCTTGCTTTATAGTGTTGCATATTGCTAAAAAGTATTTTTTTGCACCTAGACCCTATTGCTGACAATGCACAAACCTGATTAATCCATTATAATTCATATCAATAAAGAATGTTATTCTGTACACTGTTAGCTCATTATTTTAAGTTGCTGGTAACACTTCGGGAGGACCGCGGGGAGGTTGCAGCCAGATGGGTGTGGACCTCTTCTTCCAGGCTGACAACACCAGAACGAGAGGGCACGGCCTCAAGCTACGCCAGGGGAGGTTCAATCTTAACATTAGGAAGCGGTTCTTCACAGAGAGAGTAATCGCATATTGGAATGGGCTGCCCAGGGAGGTGGTGGAGTCACCATCCCTGGAGGTGTTTAAGAGAAGACTGGACGAGGAGCTTAGTGATATGGTCTAGCAGGGAGGTGTAGGGCTGGATGACATTGGGCCCCTTCCGGCTCGGAGTGGCCTGCTAGACTGTGAGGGATCTAGGCTGGTGTTATGCTCTGCGATGTGCTCTCGGTCTCCTTACGGGTGTTAGATGGTGAGTTGGACTAGATGATCCTTGTGGGTCCCTTCCAGCTCATAATATTCTGTGATTCTGTGTGATTCTGTGACCTGCTGCGGGGTTCCCATGCTGTCATAAATCTGTTGGTGAAGAGTCTTCTTACAGAATGTTGACAGACTGGTCGGACAGAAGGGGGCACTGACAGACAAATAAATCATCAAGGGTCAAGAAAATCTTCCCTCAGAAAGGGTCAGACAAAATCACTCCTTTCACATGACACTTTCATTTTTTTTTACTTGTTTATCACCAAATGATAAAAATTGAGTGGTCTAAACAATCTACCCAACAGTACCAAGCTCTTAACACTCAATATCCAATGGCTGGACCTCAGCCATCTACATGTTTACTACCTTCTATATTGCAAATATTCTTGTGCATATTTTGCAACAAAAAGGACTGAATGAGTACTATTAAACAATTTTTAAACTGCATAACCAGCTTTTCTTTCAGCAGTTCAGTACAAAATACTATAAAGATTATTGGGGAAATTATTTTTTTAAAAACTGATCTAAAATGGAAAAAACCAGTAATAATTAAAAATAAATAATGTATTTATGTTATTGAACTCCCAGAACAAGAGGACATAGCCTTAAACTACACCAGGGGTGGTTTAGACCGGATGTTAGGAAGAGTTTTTCCACAGAGAGAGTGATCTCTCATTGGAATGGTCTGCCCAGGGAGGTGGTGGAGTGGCCATCCCTAGAGGTGTTCAAAAGAAGACTCGATGAGGAACTCAGTGACATGGTCTAGATGGTGGGAGGCTTGGATGGATGGAGTGTGGTGCCCGTGGTTCCACACTTGTGGGACTGATCCCTGGGTGGGCATTCGCTTGGGAGTTTGACTAGATGATCCTGTGGGTCCCTTCCAACTCAGAATAACCTGTGAACCTGTGAACTCTAGGAAAATAAAACACAACACATTCCATTCTTTCACAGGTTGTCCTGAGTTGGAAGGGACTCACAGGATCACCTAGTTCAGCTCTGTTCCGGTGACTACACTTATTTAAATCAAATGCAGAAATATTCACCTGCTAACAGTGCCAGCAAAAGATATGAGTTTATAACTCCATTTACAAACATTAGGGTAGTTCCTGCAGGGTTTTTTTGTTGGACGTCTGTGATTCATCTGTTCTTTCTAAAACGGAAATATGCTTCATGATTTCTACTAGATACTGTTGTAATACCAAATGCAGTGTGTCTATTTATCTGAACAACCCATTAACTTTGCTTATTTCTGTCCATTCTCTAGCTCGTCTTCCTCATCCTGCATCCTATCTTTGTTGTGTAAAAATTTACTGATAAGTAAAACTAGATATTTAAACACTAGACATGGCTTCACTTTACCAGTATAAATTTTATTCTTGGGCAGAATAAAAAGTGTAAGTGATTTCAGAAACCAATTACTTTACTTGAAACCATCCATGTATAGTATCTCTTAGAAGCTGCAGAATGCTCTGTATTCCTACATGTGTCCTTCATAATGTTACAATTTCTGTAGTTCTTAATGAAGAATATAGTTAGTATGATCTTTCAATCTGCTTTGTATCATTATTAGTATTTTCCCAATTGTTCTGTAGCATCACAAATCCAGTTACAATACACATAACTACAATCTTTCCTAACAGAATGAACCTAAACAATCCTCCGGAAATCTAAAATATTTATGAGGTTTGGGTTACAGAAGAAAAGAATACAGTTTAACAGAGGTATTTTCAGCGCTTGTTAAGGAAAGGCTACTTATATATTCATCAGTCCTGATAGTGACTGACAAAGGAAACCTTTAGGAAACAACTTCTGGGAATTAAATTAAAGTACTCAAATGCTGTTTGTGAAATGGTCATTTAAATTATTTCTAAAGTCACCTCTGCCACTGTACAATGGTTTTTACTACTAGGGAGAAACAAACAATGTAGATGGTTGTTCCATTCACTGATGAAAAAAACATCTGAAACAATTTACTACATCTTTTGAAGGAGTGCTAGCAGAAAAGGCTGCAATCAAAACCTTCACTTGAACGGTGAGAGGGAGTTAATTCCTTGTGTGGCTCCAGTAATTGCAGTGGGCTTACAGCAGAAACAGGCTAAACTTCATTGCACAAAGCAGAACACACAACACTAAATTTGGTGATCTGCTACACACTTCTGAGAAGAGCAAGGAGTTATGTTTTAATTCATATTCCATCTGTGCCAACAAAAAAATCTCCTGGCAAATTAAGAAAAGAAGTAAAGTTCAATACTGCCTTCCGTGTCTAAAAGCAAATACAGACAACTATTTTAAATAATTACAGATATTATCCATTAAGTTTGAAGTGAGCATGGACATTTTTCTTTCCTTTTCTCTAATTCATGCCTGAGACACAGCAGAGTAAGATGACTAAGATCATTTCCAATTAGCAGAGCTTAAGGTTGGAAGCTTTCAGGTCTCTGTTAGGTACATGCATTCCCCAGCGTGATGTTCTTGTTTCTATACTTAGCTAGAATTCCACTGAGAAAATGGATTGAATGTGCAAGACCAGAACAAAATCAGGCTTTTACTGCAACAACTTTTCTCCTTATACTGACAGAGGAAAAGAAAGAAGGTATAAAATAAAAAATAATAAATAGAAATAATTTCAGGGAATTTATTTACTAGGGAGAGGTGTAACAGATTTTAGAAAACCATATCTGAGGTTTACGTGTAATCAATATTAACTAAATAATTATACAACATATAATCATTAAATTTCAAGAAGTAGGAGAAATAAGTAAGCCACTTAAAAGTTAAGTAAGTCACTTAACTGTTTACAGCATTGTTTAGTCACCATGAAAACAGAGAAAATAAAATTAGCTACACCTGACATGAGTATTCCAGGCTGTGTTTGTATTACACATACAGAAACTCAGGAATCTTTAAATTTAATGGTACTTTGGTGCCTTCTGTTATGACATTGGGGAATTAACATATGGTGTAGGCAGACTTTCAACAGTCTGGAAAAATTGTGGTCTACAAAATCTAACAGGAATTCAGACGAAATTCTACAAAAGCTGTCTACCAAATGAATCAAGACAAATATTTTTCTGATTAAGTGTTTTCCCATGAGGTACTCAATGATTTCTTCACCGCAGTCTTTATTGGAAAACTGGCCTTCAGGAATCACAGGCCTCTCAGGCCAGCGGCAAAGCTTGGACTAAAGCTCTCCTTGGTGGAGAAGAATTGGATTAAGGAACTTTTTAATAACCTGGATGCACATAAGCCCATGAAGCCTAAGAGAAAGCATCCATGAATACTGAGGGAGTGGAGTGATGACATTATGTGACAATCAGAAGAGATTCCTGAAAACTAGGAGAAAGAACTATCACTCCTACCTTCAAGAGGGACAAGAAGAAAGATCCAAGAAGCTATAGGTTGATCAACCTCACCTCAATCACTGGGATGGTGTCATGGAGAGAGGCCTTTTATTTTATTGTAAAACTTTTCTCCTTTTTACTGGAACAGACAATAGGTATCTCTTCTTATTTCCCTTTCCCTCCCCTGAAAGGAATGTGGCATGGAGGACCCTGTGTCTTATCTTCCCTCCCCTGAAAGGAATGTGAGGAATGTGGCCTGGGAGGGGCTTTCTCCTTTTCACTTGACAAACAATGGAAGATCCTGTATCTTATCTCNGTTTTATCTCTCTCTATATATAATTCAAGTATTTCTATATTTAATTCATGCTTCATCTTAATTGACCCAGGACAGATGGTAATGAAGCATCTAATACTGGAAAGTACTTTCAGGGATATGAAAACAAAGAAAATTATCAGGAGCAGTCAGCACGGATTTAAGAAATGGATGTTGTGGTTAACCAATCTGATTACCTTTGAAAATGAGGTGACCAACTTCCTTTGGAAGGCCGACACTTGGGAAGGCTGAGGGAAGACCAATGGATGTCAATTACCTCATCCTCATTAGGGAAACTTTTGACACTTTCCTGTAACATCTTCATAGACAAGCCGATGAAGTATGGGTTATGTAAGTGCAGTGATGTGGATTGAAACTTGGCTGAAGAACCAGGCAGAGAGGGTTGTGGTAAGCAGAAGAAAGTCCAGATGGAGGCTAGTACTATACCCCAGGTGTCAAGAATGAGGCCAGCACTGTTTATATTTTCATTAATGAGCTGGAAAATGGAACAGAGTCCATTCTTTGGAAGGTTGCAGATGGTCCGCGTCTGCCATGCAGGAGAGCAGGGTTCGATTCCCACTGGGTAGGCAGTGGTGTGGTTTAAGAGTTGGACTCGATGATCCTTGTGGGTCCCTTCCAACTCACAATAATCTGTGAATCTGTGAATCTGTGATATAAAACTGGGGTTCGGTGGGGAGGACTGACAGATGCAGCAAAGAGTTGTTCTCTTGGTCGCTGTACGGGTGTTAGACGGTGAGTTGGACTAGATGATCCTTGTGGGTCCCTTCCAGCTCATAATTTTCTGTGATTCTGTGATTCTACTCAAGGAGATATCAACAGGCAGGATGAATTGGTAGAGAGTAATCTAAGGAAGTTCAACAAAAAAAACACCAAGGCCTGCAACTGAGGAGGAATATGTTCACACAAATGACAGATCATTCACAGAAAAAATATTTAGAGCTCAACTCACCAAGGTAGGTGCACAGAAGTAGATATTGCAACTGACTCTGCTACACTCTGCTCTGACTCTTTGTACAGTCAGCTGTTATCATGAATTCAAAGATAGGCAAGTTATCTCAGTTTCTGCTGTTCTCAGAATTTTTTTGTCACATGCTGAAAGTTTTCAAGTGACCAGAACCCCTCTGGCAATGAATACTAATGAATATAGAAACTCATATAATACCATGACTTAGTTTTACCCTTCAAGAGAGAATGTTTCTCAGTTAAGGAACTAAGCATATGTGTTCTTCTGATACAGAAATTGTAAACTAAATAGGCAACCTCATAGGGAAATCCAGGGAATTTTCCACAGACAAAATATTTTATATGGCTCTGATGATTCAAAACTTTAGTGAGAAATAGACTATATGGCTGAATTGAACGTTTACCCTGTGTAACAGATGTTCGAGCTTCAAGAAAATGTTGTACGAATAAAGGGATAGGTGAACAGTTCTGATATTAATGGTGCAGTTATACACCCAAAATGCTTCAATTTCTCTGCGTAAGTTCTTCAGACATAAATTTCCTAACACTGATCAGACGGTAATTCTCAGCAGTAATGCAAATAAAAAAACATGAATTAATAATATTTTTATCAGCTTTTTAACAGATTTTCTTAAATCCTGAACTCTCCCGTTTCCTGTATTCTTGTTAGTTTGCTTTCAAATTATGACTAGGGAAGGGAAAATATATAAACGAGTGATTTCACCATGCAACACAACCTGGTCTCAAATGGTATCATGCAGTTATTCTACAGAGATCATTGTAAAACACAGTTTTAAAGTATAAGTTGCTATAGAATGCTAACACAAATTCACAAGTTACTATGAGTTGGAAGGGACCCACAGGATCATCTAGTCCGACTCCCAAGTGAACGCCCATCCGAGGATCAGGGCGACAAGCATGGAACCACGGGTACCATGCTCCATCCATCCAAGTCTCCCAACAACTAGACCATTTCACTGAGCTCCTCATTGAGTGTTTTCTTAAACACCTCCAGGGATGGCCACTACACCACCTCCATGGGCAGACCATTCCAATAAGAGATCACTCTCTCTGTGAAAAAACTCTTCCTAACATCCAGCCTAAACCTCACCTGATGTAGCTTGAGGACTTGTCCTCTGGTTCTGGTGCTGGCCACCTGAGAGAGGAAATTTGCACCCACCCAACTGCAACCTCCCCTCAGGTAGTTGTAAACAGCAATGAGGTCACCTCTGAGCCACCTCATCTCCAGGCTGAACAACCCCAGTTCCCACAGTCGCTCCCCAGAGGGCTGGTTCTCCAGCCATTTCACCATTCTTGTTGCGCTACTCTGGACCCTCTCAAGTATTTCACAAGTTCACAGGTTCAGAGGTCAGAGTTGGATGGGACCCATAGGATCATGTAGTCCAACTCTCAAGTGAACACCCACCCAGGGATTGAACCCATAAGCATGGAACCATGGGCACCACCATTGATCCAAGCCTCCCATCATCTAGACCATGTTACTGAGCTCCTCATTGAGTGTTTTCTTAAACACCTCCAGGGATGGCAACTCCATCACCTCCCTGGGCAGACCATTCCACTGGGAGATCACTCTCTCTGTGAAAAACCTTTTCCTAAGATCCAGCCTAAACCACCCTTGGCACAGCTTAAGGCTATGTCCTCTTGTTCTGGTGTTGTCAGCCTGAGAGAAGAGATTCACACCCATCTGAATGCAACCTCCATTCAGGTAGTTGTAAATGGCAATTAGGTCACCTCTGAACCTCCTCTTCTCCGGGATGAACACCCCAGATTCCGTAGTCGCTCCCCATAGTGTTTCTTCTACAGTCCTTTCACCATCCTTCACCACTTCTCTGGACCCTCTCAAGCAGT
>WEKX01021517.1:6637-17551 GCA_013390025.1 Pitta sordida
TTTTTGGTTACTATGTTACCCTCTGCATCCAATAGGGAGTGGAGGCTGTTACTGCCTTTCTTTTTACTGTTAATGTACTTGTAGAAGCTTTTCTTGTTGTCCTTGACAGACACAGCTAGGTTGAGCTCTATCTGGTCTTTCGCCTCTCTGGTTTTCCTCCTACACTGCTTAACAGCTTTATCTTGGCACTGTTGCATTCATAGGGAAAAAAAAAAGAACACATCTGCAATATAGCTCAGTGTATAGGCAGCAGTGGCACAGGCTGCTTATATCACACCGGACAGAGCAAGAGGCTCTCCTCCAGGATACAGGGGAGGGGAAGGGGAGGTGCGGAGAGAGGAAGAGGAGAGGGAAGGGGAGAAAGCTGCAGACAGCAGGTAGAGGTGGGCAGAGGGCTATGAGGTTGCAAGCCTTCCAGGTGCAGCGCGCCTCTGTCCTCCGTTGCTGCTGCCGGGTCCTCCGGTCCATCCCCCAACCCTGTGTCACAGGCCGAGCTTGGTGGGACCGTACACGAGACAAGGCCGGCCAAGGAAGGGTTAGCATTACTGTGGCAACGCTAGCAAGCCTCCCAATCAGTGTGAACCAGCTCCCAGCATTCTTGCACTGCCCAGTGTCTTGGGGCTGGCCCCAATGAGCCAGCCCCCGGGTGAATGTGGATCCCTGACCAGGTGTACTCAGAAAAGGTTATTGGTTAAGTATTAGCTAGTTTTAAGTTTACATTTTTTCTGTTGTGGAATCACAGACCAAGGCAGAAATCCTAACTCTCTTGGAAGTTAGACTTTATTGCTATGAATACTCAGTCTCACATTTCAAATGAGAAGATAACAGATCATCATTGGAAGGAAAGAATTCCTGCATTACAAAAGAAGCTGCAGCTCATAGAAACTTGGTGAAACTTGTTGAAGTTTTGCTATTCAAGTAGAAGCAATTCCCTTAATGTTGTTGGATAACTGGCCTGTGAGAAAGAGGCATTATGTATAAAAACAAAAGCAAGTCTTTACATATGAAAAGTTAACATGAGTCACCCGCAGCCTCCTTCACCTTCCCTGCCTGAGGGCTTGCTGGCTGGGAGTCCTGCAGATGCCAGCATCCTCTTCCCCGCCCCAGACCCCCAATTTGGCTGCTGAGCAGGTCCTGGGTCAAAGGGAACCCCAGGTTCAGGTTGCACAACACAAGATTTTCATGGTCACTCGCAGAATCCAATTTAAAAAACAGCTGCCTCAGCCAGCCATGACTGGATCCTTGTTCCCTGCACTGCTGCTCAGAGTCCTGGCCTGAGCCACTGGGAGTTCATCTGGTGCTCGGCTACTCCTCATAGCTGTGTTCCATACCACAGCCCCACAAGCACTGGTGCCGGGGAAGTAACATGGTAGTGAGGGGTCAGAAGTACAGCCCCACCATAGCTTCTCAGCATGCAGCAGAATCCTGGGATACCTGCGGCGGCGGAATGGGTCCAGGGACCCCTCCATGGACTCCCTGGGCGTGGACAGGGCAGAGGAGACTACCTTCACTCCCCTGAGCGCTCACATTGCACAAGGAGTTTCCAGAAATGCCCTGCAACTGTTCTGGAGCTGAGGGGGTGGAGTGACAGGCCGGACACATTTGCATACTGAAGAGCTGCATATCAATGTGGAGAGAGGACTTTGCAGTGGGGGGCAAGACTGTAGTGAGGAACGTGAAAACAAGAGGTTCAGGATTAGCATACGGATGAGGGGGCTGAGGGGGTTTTGGGGGAGGGGCAGATGGGATGTGTGTTTGATTCTTCTATTTGTTTGCTTTATGATTTCAATATTCAGATTGGAGTGTCTCTAGGCATAATTTTACTTCAAAGTGGCTCAAAAACACGTGCGTATGCACAGTCTACCTTGCAGTACAGAGAAGAAGAAATTTCTAAACTGATCACTTAGAAAACAGTTAATTTCTAATATTTATATATAAAAGCTCAGTACAAGCTCCTTTTGGCTATTACTATCAAGGATAACAAAAAGAACTTTTATAAATACATTAATGGCCAAAAAAGGGACAAGGACAATATACGTTCCTTGTTGGACAGAGGGCAATATAATTACTAGAGATGAGGATAAGGCTGAGTTACTGAATGACTTCTTTGTCTCAGTCTTTGTCAGTAAATCTAACTGGGCACCTGATAAAGGGACTTTCAAAATAATGGATGAAGGTGAGGAATGGTCCATCCTCTTGTTAACACAAGAGGAAGACATTAAAGACCTTATTTTATAAGTAGATCCTCACAAGTCAATGAGACCTGATGGGATTCATCCCAGAGTTTTGAGAGAGCTGGCAGAGGATTTAGCTAAGCCTCTCTCGATCATCTATCAGAAGCCCTGGCTCACTGGGGAGATCCCTGAAGATTGGAAATTGGCCAATGTGACTCCCGTCTATAAGAAGGGTAGCAAGGAGGACCCAGGTAACTAAAGACCTGTTAGCCTAACTTCAGTGCCAGGCAAAATCATGGAGCAATTAATCTCTAGCAAAATTATGTTGTGCCTCCAAGAGGGGAATGATATTAAACCTAGTCAGCATGGCTTTAGGAAAAGAACGTCCTGCCTTACCAACCTCATTTCCTTTTACATTCAGGTAACACACCTGGTCGACAAGGGAAAGGCGGTTGTTGTGGTATACCTTGATTTTAGCAAAGCTTTTGACACAGTATCTCACAGCAAACTCCTAATGAACCTAAGGGATCATGGTCTGGATAGGTTCACACTTCGTTGGATTGAGAATTGGTTGGATAATCAAGTTCAGAGGGTGGTGGCCAATGGTGCAGTGTCTAGTTGGAAGTTGGTTTCGGGTGGAGTCCCTCAGGGCTCGGTGTTGGGACCAATCTTGTTTAACATCTTTATTGATGATCTTGATGATTGCTTTAAATTCATCATCAGTAAGTCTGCAGATGATACCAAGCTTGGGATTAATGTAGATCTCATAGAGGGCAGGAGAGCTCTGCAGAGGGACTTGATAGGCTGGACAAGTGGGATGAATCTAGTGGCATGGGGTTTAAAAAGTCTAAGTGTCGGGTCCTGCGCTTTGGTTACAACAACCCCATGCAAAGCTACAGTCTGGGAGATGAGTGGCTCCAGAACGAGCAGGTGGAAAGGGATCTGGGAGTGTGGGTGGATAGAAAGCTTAACATGAGCCACAAGTGTGCCCAGGCTGCCAGAAAAGCCAGTGGCGTCCTGGCTTGTATCAGGAACAGCGTGGCCGGTAGGAATAAGGAGGTAATTCTCCTGCTCTACACAGCACTGATGAGACCTCATCTTGAGTATTGTGTTCAGTTCTGGGCTCCTCAGTTTAAAAGGGATATTGAAATCCTTGAACGTGTCCAGAGAAGGGCGATGGGGATGGTCAAGGGGCTGGAACATAAGCCGTATGAGGAACGACTGAGAGAGCTGGAACTGTTCAGCCTGGAGAAGAGGAGAGGGGTGATCTTATAGCACTTTACAACTACCTGGAAGGGAGTTGTATACAGGAGGGACTCAGTCTCTTCTTTCTGGTTACTTGGGATGGAACAAGAGGTCATTGTTTAAAGTTGCATCAGGGGAGATTTAGACTTAATATTAGAAAGCATTTCTTTACAGAGAGAGTGATCTCTCATTGGAATGGGATTCCTAGGGAGGTGGTGGAGGCATTGTCTCTGGAGGTGTTTAAGAAGAGGTTGGATGATGCACTCAGTTGTCTGACTTGGTATCAGGACAGGGGTTGTGGTATGCTAATATCAGGTTATGGAGGCTGGGTGTTAGGTTAGGTTTTAGGCCTTAGGATACGTGTGTTAGTTGGGTGAGGTCAGACTGTGGTTGGACTAGATGACCCTTATGGTCTTTTCCAACCAAAACAGTAATTCTGTGTAATTCTGTGTAATTTATATAGTTAAAATTAATTTGTTGCTTCTATAATTTCTTCCCTGCACTCCATCAATATGAAGAAAGTCACTTTCTGAAAATCAGCAAAAATTGTTGTAAGTCAGATGTACATTGACAGCTACGTCATTGCAGTGAAGTTTGTAAACCTGTAGAACAACTTCATTATATCTGACTTTGTAGTTGGTCAATATTTCCCAACTGCTTGGTCAACATTTCCTAACTCACTGGTCATTTTATGGAAGTATAAACAGAAAATATTTCTTCACTCACTCTAAATGAAGAACCTAATGAAAACTATTCCCACTGTAATTATGTTGAAATTTAGACTGGATTTGTTATGCTGGTACATTAAACATGTTAACTAATGAAATAAGTATGAACAAATGTCAGGTTAGGACAGCAATAAAAACAGCTAGAATTAATATCTTGAAAATCATTAGTAGACGAATAAGTAATACAACTGCTTGCTATTATTAACCACTTTTTGTAACAAAACTATCATTAATATTTAGGGATTTTGTTGCAATAATAACATTTCATAAAAATTGGAAAGCAAAAATTGATCAGGATGTCAGTTTTCTAATTTATGAATGTTTATCTGAATAAATATAGTTTTTAATTATATCCTACCAGTCAGAACAAAAACTTCCAAGAACATGGGTAAATTTTACAACCAAAAACAGAACTTCCATGAATTTGATGCAACCTGCCTGTGATTAATTTGGTGCATAAATTTAGGGAAAATACAGATAGCTAGGAAAACATGAATTGTTTTGAAAATATACAAAGCAAACCAGAGGCACGTACCATAAACACTGAAACACTGAAAGCTTTCTGGTATGTTAGATTCAGGCATTTACCACAGGAGAAGGTGAAGCCTCCACATACTTGAACATAGTCAAATAAAGAAGCAAATGACTAGTAGAATGTGATATTTACTTCTCACACATCCTCACTTCCTGATAGAAGAATATTTTAAAAATCTCTGTGTTAAAAAGTACAAAATAAGCCTATTCTGGAAACCTACTGTAACTATAGAAAATCAGCCATTTTATGCAATCTATTTTATCTTCAACATTACAGTTTATACAGAGGAGAAGAAAAGTGGCAGCAGAGAAAACTTATTTTATCTGCAATATGTATTCTTCCAATCAATAGATTTGGTAATCACAGAATTAGTAAGGTTGGAAAAGATCATAGATATCATCAAGTCCAACCTATCACCTATTACCTAACCTAGCCTAACCTGTTACCTAACCTGTTGCCATCCTGCTACCAACACACCATCCTACCTATAACACACTACCTTAATGTCTAGGTCATGCTACCAAGTACATCATCCAACCTTTTCTTAAACACCTCTAGGGACAGTGACTCCACCACCTCCTTGGGCAGCCCATTCCACTGAGAGATCACCCTCTCTGTGAAAAAGTTACTTCTAATGTCCAGTCTAAATCTCCCCTGACGCAGTTTAAGACTCTGTCCTTTCATTCTATCACTTGTAGCCAGAGAGAAGAGACCGACTCCCACCTGGCTACAACTCCCTTTCAGGTAGTTGTAGAGAGTGATAAGGTCTCCCCTCAGCCTCCTCTTCTCCAGACTGAACAACCCCAGCTCTCTCAGTTGTTCCTCATAGGGCTTGTGTTCCAGCCCCTTCACCATCCTCGTCACCCTTCTCTGGACACGCTCAAGGATCTCAACATCCCTCTTAAACTGGGGAGCCCAGAACTGAACACAATACTCATGATTCCGTGTTTACCGTAAGAGCTTTTCCAGTAGGAGTTATTGTAATATTTTAAATATTTTAAGAAGGAGGTTATTATTCTAAGTTAAGTTGAAGCATCTTTCAGTTCTTACACTCAACTGTCCTCATAATGATGACACTTCGAACATTGATTCAAAATGTTTGCTTAGCCAGTAATGAGATCAGGAAGATAGTGTTTATAATTTCCCTTTGAACTCTTGCTTAAAATACATACATGAATAGATATATGTTTTTATATGTGAGTATTTGATGGTTTTGATCTACACTCTTGACACTTTAATCCCACTTTACTTTGAAGATGACTTTAAAAATAAATTTCTAGCGTATACTCGACTACTATTTTTGCATAGTAGATCCAGAACTACCACCAAAATATGTTATTCTACTACAAAGGGAGATAATTGTTTTAAATTGACTCACACTTTCACACATAATGATAGCAATCAGGGGTTGTGGTGTCCCTTAAGCTGCATATTAATATTATAAGGCTGCATATTAATATTATAGAATCCACTACATCTGACAATTCATTGTTTTCCAAAATTCTTTTAAGAGGTGAACCAAGTGGCAACGGTGATACAGGATCAAATAGTTTAAGTCTTCCTCACTACTAACTTAATATTGAGTCATTTTCAGGTGCGAAATATACACATTTATGTGTCAATTCACATTTTCTTCAGTGCCCAGATCCAAATGAAAAATTACTCACATATTTGTGTTTGCTATTTCAAAAGCTGCAGGAGTCAGTAAGCTGTGTCCCTAAGAACTGCAATGACTGTTTCTGAAAAGGCAACAAGGAAATATGGCCTACGACCACTGCCTCGAGCTCTCAAAAATGTGATGCACACATTAAATAGCTGCCTTCTGAGTAAACGGACCTTGCTTGCCACTGCTGTGCACTGTGTTTAGTGCTAAAACTAGATCTGGTATGTGATCAGCATGAAGTTATTATGACCGTGTATTAATGAAAACAGTTCTGCTGCACAAAAAGCCTTGTGAGTTACCATCCTTTGCCTCTACACATTTACTTTATATAAAGTAATACCTTCATGTTTTGCACTTTGTCTTTCGCTACCTCAGTGCATCGTGGGGGTTTTTCCCACAAAGGAGTTTTTGTCACTTCCTCACCATTTCATGGTATTTTGGCAAGTCACTTGACCAGCACAAGTACTGAGGCTGCTAATTGTCTCAGCGAACATTCACGCATGTGTACAGCATTCCTCTTGCACACCTGCATGGCTGAGCAGGGAACAGTCCCTGCACTCCCCTGTCCCGGTTCAGCAGCTCAGTGAGGGGTGGGGAACATGTCTCGGCACTCGCTGGGGCTGAGGGAGCAGGGCGGTGGGTGGGTTGCATTTATACAGGTATAAATCCTCCTATTTCGCACTTTTTGCTTTTCATGACAGGTTTTTGGAACTGAACCCCTGCGATATTTGAGCCAGGTCACGTTTTCAGGATGGAGGATCATCGTCTCCCTAAGGCTGTGCTTTACAGTGAACTTGCCACGGGCCGCCACAACAGAGGAGCCCCCAAGAGGAGATACAACACCTCAGTCTTGGCCATATTGACTACCATCAGTGGTCCAGTCTGGCCTCAGATTGGGAGACATGGCGACACACCACCTATAATGTTGCTGCCTCCTTTGAAATCTCATGTAGAATTAGTCTCTAGGAGAAAAGACAGCGCAGAAAGAACTGTAGTTCACATGAAAGTCAGCTTTACCTCAAGGCTTCCAAGACTATGATGCATGGAAGCTCCATAACACCCTCCCTGCCATGTTCTGATCCTTTAATATGTGTTCCTTAAACTTAGCCTCAAAGAGAGACAAACACTGATTAATTACTTGGCAGACAATTTTGCTTTCATGAGACTTCTTTCCTCAGATTTTACACAAGAGTTTTGCAAGGAAAATCTATATTCTTCATTTCATATTTTATAATAATATGTATCCTTATAATTATTTCTTTCTTCATTTTTTGTATCCTTATTTCCCTTCCATTTTTCTCCAACAAAACAAAATTCCCAATGTATAAATACACACATAGAGTATTTATCTCAGAGAGAGAATCTTTTTTTATTCTTCCTAAAAATTAAATCTGGAAAATTCTTCTCTATATTACCCACTATAGTAAAAGAAAAGGAGTAACTGCAAAAGTGAAGCAAGTTCATTTTCTCAGAGCATGGACCTAAGGGCAGCAGCATCAGATGCTTTACAGCTACCCAGAACCACAAGGCAGATGTGACTCATTAACTGTCCAGATTCCTGAGCATAGATCAGTACAATCCAGTATTTCATTTCAGGTTACCATACACCATGAAACATGTAATTGGTTATGCCTTTACATTATTGCCAATCTGGCTCAGATTTACATTGTAAACAAATTTATTTGCCTCTTTAATTGTTTAGTTCTGAGTCAATATAGAGGGCTGAGAGGGCAGAGGAACATAATGAATGGTGTCATCTCCAGATTTTATCATAAGGAGCTGAACTAAATAACTTATGAGCTCAGTCCATTCTGATGAGTTATGAACTAGCTCTTCCTCTAGAGTAAATTAAAACTCTTATTGCATACAAAAAACCCAGTGAGCACATTTTATTACTGTTGCAGGGAAGTGCAGAAATAATGGATGTAGAGCTAAGGTAAATATATAACCCAGTGCTTCTCTGGTGGATTCTTTGTAATCTGGTGGATTGAATTTTGTAATTTTATCCACTAGTATTTGAATGTTTTATTTTCTGCCTGAGTATTAAGAAGGCTTAGTAGAAAAACCTAAGTTGCTGGACATGGCAAAACAAGAGCCCTGTGATGACATAAAAAGGTAATGTAAATATGGAATATGTCCTAAGAGCAATGGCAATTTTCTGCTACGTTTTCTAATAAGCAATCTCATCACAATTCAGAAACAATGGGTAATTTAATTTATTCTCTGGGAAAAGAGCAGAGAGTATAAAGTAATACAAACTATGAAAATGGGGAGATTATAAAGTTTATATATAATGGAAGCTGGCATTAATTCTGTCATAGAAATTCATAGTTTTAGATATATACAGTCTACTAAAACAATACATATGTACAATAAATAGAGCAACATGCACTTGAAATTTTTACCGGAGATCAAGGTAAACGTCCCTACATGGGATAATAATAGACAGGGAGGAACATTTGTCATATGCAATGTGATTTTGAACTGAAAAAGGTGACTGCACTATTCTGAAGTTACAGGAAGGCAGTAGGATAAAATTCATCTACCTAGTGGCAAAATTCTCAGTAATTTTGGCAGGTCTGAACAGGATTCTGTACAAGGAAGAAGGCAACTTTGGCAATAATTTAAATACATGGACTCAGTCCTATAGAGACAGAATAAGCATAAACCTTTTTACTTATCAACTAAAAAATCTGACCTTTGAACAGAAAAGAACCTATTTCAATATACTTACTTTTTTCTGCAAGGACTAAATGAACCTACAGCCATCTCATGTATGAATATCAAAATACATTTAATTTACTAGTTAATAAATGTGAAAGTGAAAAACAGAATTGCTGGTTTGGATCCACAAAGGGTTCAGTAAGACTAGTAATTATACTACCAGTTAAATATTCAACACAAGAAGATCTTGAAAGTAAGGGGATAGGATTTCTAGCTTATTTTTTGAGTATAGCTCTTGAGGAAAAGATAATAATAATGTAATTAATGAGACTCAAATACAGAAAGATCATGATGTCAAGTGAACAAGTTAATCTGTAGATGACTTAAAAATATCTAAAATAATCAAGAGGAAACTAAAAATATCAACGTGCCATAAGAACTCAGTCTCTATTACATAACTGCAGAGCACACATAAAAATATTTATGCAGCTGGAATGAATAAAATATGTATATGGAATAAATCCCAGGCAAGCTTTAGCAGGAAAGAGTGTTATAGGTGCTGTGGGATGATGCCTAGGGTTAACATTTAGAGGAGATCAAGAATCCGTAGCATAGAAAGCAGCAGCTGCACCCTCAATGGAACAGGCTCCTTGGATGGAATGAGGTCGATATGCCCCTATACAGTGATAATTGTCTATTCAGAGGGATGTAATGGAGTGTGGAGCAAAGTGGATACTACACAGCTCCCTTCTTATGAAATCCCAGCAAAAAGGGGAAACATTTTGGTGCAGTGCCTGTCAGCCAAGAGAGATGGACCAATGCATTCTGCTGCTCAGCCAATAACCATGTCAAAAGCACCTCCTCAGGTGCCAAGCCATAACTACCCTCTACTCACTAGATATGGCAACGGAATTTTACTAAGAAATAAAACGTACCTATGACTAGAGTTGCTCAAACTCCACTCAATCATAAAGAAATAGTAAAGAAATAAGTTTGAGATAGGGGGAATATTGGATGAAAGCCAAGGCCGATGCCACAAGGGAGGTTCAGACCCAAACAAGGTTCAGACACAAACAACCCCTCTGTCAATGGATGTGGCTGTCCAGACTCCTGGCTACAGCGAATGCCTGAGCCTGATGGCTGAACAGGAGCACAGCCTGCGAAACACCTCTGTCCGGTGTGAGCTGGTAAATGACCTACTCTGCATGATAGCAGAGCTGAAGGAAGAGGTTGAAAGGCTGAGGAGTGTTCAAGATAGGGAAATAGAATTGAGCGCCTGTGCACTTCCATTCTTTAGAGACTCTCGAGAGCCACAGTATAGAGGAGCCTTATGCACCTCCCATTCCCCATCACAATGTAGAAGAAAGAAACCTAGAGCATGAGGGGGAATGGGAACAGGTCTCTTCTCGTCAGGGTAGTGAATCTCTCTCCTGTCTCCCACTGCCTTTTCAGATGCCACCATTTGAATTGCCCCTGCAGAGCAGGTTCGGGGCCCTGGAATTTGAGGATCCAGAGGATGATATGGAAGGAGGCACTCCACGTAGTAAACCACTAGGAACTACGTCTTCACCAAGCAAACTAGGACGTCTAGTGTCAAAGAGAAAAGGAGGGTAGTGGTTGTCAGTGACTTCCTTCTGAGACGAATAGAAGTATCTACCTGTCAACCAGACTCATCCCAGAAGGAAGTCTACTGCCTCCCTTGGACCTGGGACCAGGATATTGCTGAGAGGTTGCCAGAACTAATTCTACCTTCTGATTATAATCTCATACTAGTCTTCCAAGCCGGCAGTGATGAGATCAACAAGAAAGGATCCAAAGAAATTAGGAAGGAATTTAAGGAGCTTGGGCAATTGATGAATGGGGCTGAAATGCCAGTAATTTTTTGCTCAATCCCTGTAGTGGCAG
>WEKX01021518.1:5466-26990 GCA_013390025.1 Pitta sordida
TGGTTACAGCCCCAGTGATGGACCAACAGTTTCCAGTCACCTTACAGTGTTCACAGGCTCATTTTTGGATATTGTTGTAAACTCTTACTCAGTTTCAGGACCAGATACCTGTTACCTCATGGTTTTGTCTGAAAATCACTCATTTATATTTAATCAACCTTGGCTCATTATATTTTCAGATCCTAGAATCCTTTAGGTTGGAAAAGATCTTCAAGGTCATCAAGTCCAATCATAAACTTATTACTGCCAACTCTACCCCTAAACCATGTCCCTTAGCACCACATGTACACATCTTTTAAATACCTCATGGGATAGCGACCCAACCACTTTCTTGGGCAGTCTGTTCCAGTGTTTGACAACCCTTTGATTGAATCCTGCTGTTCCTAAAATAATGTCCTAAAATCACCAGGCTAGTTTTCAGTCCCTGAAGCAATGCTCATATTGAAACTGTGCCGTGTGAGATCCCACTGAACTAAGATGATAGGATACACCCTTTCCCATTAAGTATCATACTCTTAACTTCTGCTCAACACACATCCAAAGTAGTACTCTCCTTTCCCTGTGCTACGCAGTTGTTTCCTTGGATTTATGGACAGCATATAACCCTACAAGGAGAAAGCCCTGGAGGTACAGGAGACTGAAAAGCACAGCTCTTTGATTCACAGCTTATTTAGGGTTCTTTTTAACTCATTTTACTTTGGTCTGAGTCAGACCACAACCAATGATTTGTCAGTTCTGAAAGTTATGCAGATTCCAGGACTGCTTGATGAACCTGGCACTATTACAGTTTGTCTATGGGAAGGTCTCATGTGAACCACATGCATTTCCACGGATAAAAACCTGCACCCTCTAACAGCCCTGTCCCCAGACATGTCCCATGTGAAAGGTAATTTGCCTTATCAAAGACTGATGAAATCTCAGATGGTGTGAACAAAGCAACTGTGGCTCAACAGAACCTTGCTACCTGGAATGCCCTGGGCCCCTCTGACATGGTCAGTGGTCACAGCAGCAGTATTGAGGAGTAGCAAATCAAAAGGTTGAAATGGGTGTCATTGTTCGTTAGGTGTGGGATGTTGCCTGTGTGCCTCAAGCAAGAGGACCCTTTCTTGTTGAAAATACTGCCCATGGAGAGCTGGAGTGCACAAGAAAACAATACATACAGCATTCAAGTCCATTTAAAAACCAGCCAAAGGCTAAAAGCATTGGGTATGATTCTCCACTGCTGTAAACTAATGCGTGCAGTTTCTCTCAGGCCCTGGATTTCTCCACTGCTTAGAAGCTATTTGTCTTTCACATTCCTCTCCATTTGCCCTCCCTCAGTGTTTACATTTCAAAATAAGCCCGCAAATGACTAAAGTAGTAATTTGTCATTTGAGGTTATGGTTCGGTCTTCCCTATTTCTTTCCCACAAAGGACAAAATTGCTACAGCTGATATTGGCTGTTAGATTGAGAAATTTTGTGCTATCTAAGAGGAATAAAAGCCAAATACCAATTAAGTCATTTTGGAAGCACACAAATGTGTCTAAGCCTCTGTACTGATGAAGCTGACCAGACAGTTCTGCAGATTTGTGTCTGTGTCATAGTCCTGCTGTTGCACAGCAGTGAATTGAAGTGGCAAAACCTGTATTGTTGACCAACAAATCAAACACTTGTTATACTACTATGTTGAAGATCTAAGTCTAAGAAAATTAGGCCATAATAAATTAATGCCTCTCTGTATTTAGGTAGGAGGAGAGCTTGGAACCCTGAAAATACCAGAATACGAGAGGGACGTAACTGTAGTGATCTCAGAGAAAGATCTCACCAGTAGTCTTTACTGCCAATCAGAAAATGCTTGGAGAGGAAACACTGGATTAAGGTGTAGTAGGTTATACTACAATTTGAAGAGCAAAACTGTGGTACCAAATGTGAAACACTCTGTAAAGAGAGATGAAGATAGTGCTAAAAGAACAGTTTGACTGCCACAAACAAAAGCTGATGGTATTTTGCTATGAAAATAATAATGAAAAAAAAGGTAATAATTTGAGGGATCCAGTTGCAGTGTGGAGATGTTCAAAGTTACCAAAACCCTAACCCTAACCTCTGGGAAAAAAAATTCTATATATTGTAATACAGAGGTCATTCCTCAGCCTAATCTGAACATGGTTTCCATCCAGACAGTGAGTACACAGCTACAACAAAAAAGACAGGCCTTTCTTAAACTACTTATATACAAGGAAAAGAATGGCCTTAAATTTTAAAGTCTTCTTTACAGATTTAAAAAATCCCAAATATGGGGAATTACAGTTAATTACAGTTAGGCTGTTTGAGTTCTAGAATCGTAGCCACTCATAGCAGAAGTGCATCTCACTGGTGACCCCTGAAGCTACCAGTGTCTTATTCCTATAGACACATGATGGGATTGTGCTCATCAGCTTTAACTGCCAAGGTAGAAATGTTGTGTTAAGATGTCTTTGTAGGCTCTCTTAACAGGAATGGGCAGCACCTCTAGAGTCCATTTCTTCAGAGCTATTAATGTCTTCCAATATATAGTGTTCTAGTCTCCATTAATACGTGGAAAGAGTTCCTCAGAGACATCTCTTTCTTCATTTACAGTGGAGGGAATCAAGTATCAGCTGACAGCAGATGCTCACCTTTTAAATTGTTAGAAATGACTGTAGCAGAGTCTACCCGTGACATCTTTTATTCCTTGAAAGAGTTCATCCCGTGAAATGCGGGATGGGGCTGTGCTAGGCTATTTGCAGAGATAATGACTGTGTCTACGTTAGTGTTTTAGCTCACAGTGGGACTAAATTTCTCCTTCAAAGCAGCCCCATTTACTATGTCATGATTCACATTACAGAGCAGTTTTAAGGTGTACAAAATTGTTAGATTTCCAATGAAGTTAATGGAAGATACACCCCAGTGTATCCAATTTACAGCTAGTCCAAAAGAGCCCACCCCCACATGTTCAGTGTGAATGTCAGGGCCTCAGCACCAGCTGTTTTACTCTACAGAACCATTCACAGAATCACAGAATCACAGCAAATTATGAGTTGGAAGGGACCCACAAGGATCATCTAGTCCAACTCACCATCTAACACCCGTACAGAGACCTAGAGCACATCCCAGAGCGTAACACCAACCTAGATCCCTCACAGTCTAGCAGGCCACTCTGAGCCGGAAGGGGCCCAGGGTCATCCAGCCCTACATCCCCCAGCTAGACCATGTCACTGAGCTCCTCGTCCAGTCTTCTCTTAAACACCTCCAGGGATGGCGACTCCACCACCTCCCTGGGCAGCCCATTCAAATATGCAATTACTCTCTCTGTGAAAAACCGCTTCCTAACGTTAAGATTGAACCTCCCCTTGCGCTACCAGCACACAGAAAGACACCCGACTCAAATCAGCTCCCATGTTTTAGGCTTACCCCTGAAAAATACAATGTAAGTATGATGGAGATTTGGAACTGATAAGATAACAGAACCGTACACCATGGATTAAAGGTTGTGGTCATGCTGTTTGGGTTGCAGCTGAGTAAGATGAAGGGGCTGCTGATCCCAGATGCTCTCAGCTTTCTTTTACTGCTCCTGTGCCACATGTTGCCACTCCCTTCGTTAACGTAACTTAAAAGGGTATTTGTTCTCTCACCGTGTTTTTTTCGTAATAGGTCAGGTTGATTTAAACTCTGTAATAGTGAGGTGTGAATTGTGTTGACACCCATCAACATAAAAATCCTTCAGTAAACAATTTTATCTCCCCATACCATGTAAAATTAGCTTAAAAATACATAAGATCTTTAAAAACTGTATTTTTATTTACCTACTGGGTTTTTCACCCTTGTGGTACATGCTGGCAGGGTTCTGGACCACAATGGTCCTGAGAAAATGCCCATTTTCTCAAATTAGAGCTGACATTTTCAAGTAATCAGTAGCTCAAGCAGTCAAAGTTTAAGCAAGCCACTCAATTTAGTGTGACTTCACAGGTAGGTCTCAAAAATCACAAAACACGGAAGTTTGCCCATTCTCCTGAATTGTGTCCAGGTGCCCCAGTCCTGTTAAACCTGTCATCTGGGGAACTTCTCCTGTGGGTATTGCAGAAATGTGAAGAAGAAAAAAGTTTTTTTCAGTACAGTCTGTTGGAATACTGGTATTCCAGGCCATTTTATGTGACTGGGCTGAGGCTGTTACATCTCTGAGGCCAAAGCCTAGGGCAGTTGCTGTTGCACACTGTAACTTTTTTTGAGTGTTCTGGCTAATCACAGCACTTACTACTCTTGATTTTCTAATAAGAATTATAAGACATGGGGCAAAGCTGGCTGGTTGTTTAGGTATTCATATGTAAAAAGACCATCTGGTTTTAGTCATTATTAGAAAAGGAAAAAAACATACTGGGATTTACTTCTGATGTTTCTAAGTTGTGCCCATGTTGCCGTTTCAAACATTTCAGCAATACTGATATTATAATAGGAATGGTGTTTATGCAAAGACTCTTAAATTTCTGTTAAACAACTGTGCTGTGTCTTAAATGACAAGAAATTTTATCTAGCACATGCCAAAGGCATGCTGGAGATTTTTCCAACATATCCAATTCATCTCCTTGAATTAATTTTTTCTTGGAGATACAGTACAGACATAATTTTATTAACAGTCAACTGTTTTAATATTCATTGCAATAAAGAGATTATCCTTCTAGAACCCTCAGCACAACTGTTTTTGCATTGCGAAGCCAAACAAGACTGATTACTGCCACAAGTAATGAGCCTTTCTATACCTATATGCCATATACACTGTAATTCATCTTAACCACTAACTGAATGTTCAGACTGAGGCAGAACTCAATGAAGTGATTCCTTGTAGGCCTGTGTTCCTATGTCCAACCCTTAACAGAAACTTGGATGACAAGAAGCTTGCCCACCCACACATTTTGTGCAGCCATTGCAGACTAGGACGAGTGCAGAGTGAAGGGACGGCAGGCTGTCCTCTCCCAGTTCATCTCACATGGGACAGAGCTGAGCAAAGCTTCAAGCCCTTTGTGGCTCTTTCTGGTGTCACTGCAGTGCCAGTGGAGCGATGACTTTGAGCTACTTTCCTTAGCAGTACGTATTTCCCCTTTAAAACTTGCACAAGGCACTTTTTCTGTGAAATTAAATAAATCCACTATATTTTTATAAACAGTTGCTTCACTGGACAGATTATGTCCAGTGTTCTGAGCAACAGCAATTCTATCTGTACCACTCACAGAAAATCCTAAGGAGAGTGGCTGAGAGTTTTTCTAGGAGGAACAGGAGGAGGTGTGGGTCATTGTGGGTCATTCAGAAAAATGTTTGACCCTGAATTGGCTTTCTAATCTGTAGATAAAACAGCTATGTTAATACATAATACATAATTTCGTATCTAGGAAATCAAAGAAAGCTAACACAGCTTTTTTGAAACTTGATGGCAGTTTGGTGGGAGAGCTGCAAAGAGATCCCCTGTTCATGGACTCCCACTTCTGTGCCCCATCCACAGAAATGTGCTGCCTCCCGGTGCTGTCTAGATATACCAGGCATCTGTGGAGCTGTATTTTTAGCCCTGATATTCTCTTTGGCTGGAACTGGGCCATGAAGATTCACAGTAAGCTAAGGACTGTAAATATCCCTTAGACTTTACGGGAGGAAAACTGGCATAATATCAAAGCAGAACAAGCACTTTCTTAAGTTTCAGTTCTGTTAACTACTGTCATACTTGAAAGATTTCCCTGGACAATAAGAAAGAACCAACCAGCTGCACCATGTTGTAAATGAGCAAAATTTAGAAGGAAGAATTTCTGCAGGCTTTATCGTGTTATGGCAACAAAATCAGATTTTAAGAACTACAAATCATGAAGGTTTCAGGGCTTTTTCAGACTTAATGACTTATGCTGGTTGTTAAGTCGTCCACAAAAGTCTTTTCGTTTCCCGGTAATACTGAAAAAACTTGTTTTTTCTCAACCCACCTTGTTGTAGAAGATCAAACATCCCTATGCATTTCAGATGCACAGACTTTCTCTAAATTACACTGCCATTTAAATATTAAGGTTCCAAAAAGGAATAAAAATTCTCTTGAAAATGCAGAACCCCTTTTTGTCATGTTTTTGAAGTGTCTTTTGACCTGTGTTGATCCATACAGCAGACACACTTATTTTAAGGTGACATGAAATTCTGTGATACTGTGGTCTTGTGGATCAAGCAGGACATATGTGCACATCAACTTCCATGTGTCATGACAGCATTAGTCCTCAAGAGCATGAGGATTAGTTGTCTCCAGCGAGCATGTAGCTTAAACAAGTAGCCCTGGAAAAGCTGAGGAAAAATGCAGCGTTCTGCTGTGTCCTGAATGATTTCGGAGTGAAGCACCAGGGAGAAGTGGAATGGTGCACTGTCTTTGGTGGGACATCACACGGGTTCTGGGAGCGTACTTCTGCAATCTTACGAGGTTCCAAGGTACCGTGTTTGTTTTGCTTGTAAACTGACTCCATGTCCCTCAGTCTGCTGTTTTCTGAGTGGAAGAGTTTTTCCCAGTGACTTAGTGCTCTAAATTAGTTTTTGTGAGACACTAGGCCAGTGTGATTAGCATTCGCTTTGCAGAGGAAAGCGCTTGGTTAGCTTCTACATTCATTCTGCTTTTCCCTCCAGACACTATTCCTTCTGCTCAACAGTCTTTCCCCTGGATACCATTCGATTCTGATTAACACAGGAGAATTTCCACAATCCATGGCTTGTAGGCAGCATCTTTCCCATGAAATCCTCCCACATCACTTGCAGCCAAAGGAAATAAAAACATTAAAATGTACTAATAGGGAAAGCTAAAATTGATACTGCTTTCAATATATTGGTTTTTCAGTCTTGTTGCCAGACGATAAGAGGCCACTAACAAGTGTAGATTGTGTTTCTTACAGACAGAACAACTTGATTAACAACACGAAAAACTCAAGCCAGTGTAAAGTCTCGAGAAGTTACAGGGATATCAGATGAAAAATACAAGCATTATTCTAACTCTGATCTATGTGCATCTCTGTGGGTCTTAAACTGGGCAGCACATGAAAATGCTGCCACTGACGAGAACAATTTTTGATGCAACAGATTATTAATATTTAATGTCTTTGCATTTTATTGCTGCAAACAGAGGAGGGTAATTACGTTGTTCTGTAATGTAAAAATTTATGATGACCTTTATTTCCAACTGCTAAATCTGTGGGCAGGGAGGACAATATTAAACTACAGGGTGTTTTTGGACCACCCGTTGTTAACAGCAGTGTCTTCTTGTGTGGTTTGTTGTTTTGGGTTTTTCCCCCCAAGAATGAGGTGGCAATGCTGCTCAAGCCAATATCAGAGAAAATTCAGGAAATCCAGAACTTCAGAGAAAGGAACAGAGGAAGTGAAATGTTCAACCACCTTTCAGCTGTCAGCGAGAGCATACCTGCCCTTGGGTGGATAGCAGTGGTGAGTGACACACGGGGTGGTTGGGAGGGCTGTAAATGTGCTTCTGGATGGTGTGACCCAGAATAGTTCCAAATCTTGCAGAGCTCTGCAGTCTCATCTGTATAGTTCTTCAGTTTAATGCACCCAAGAAGGTAATAGACGTAATATGTCAGGGAAGGTGTCTGACTAATGTTTTACTTCCTTTCTCCTTCTGTTGTTTCCTGCTACCATGGGTTGATGGTCCTAGTCTCCTAAACCAGGCCCTTATGTCAAGGAGATGAATGATGCTGCTACCTTTTATACTAACAGGGTATTAAAGGACTACAAGAACAGGTATGTTGCCAAGCCCCAGTGTCCAGTAGCCAGAGAAGAGAGCATTAACCATACCAGTAGGGTTCACAGCACCATCACAGAAAGTATTTGTAAACTAAAAATCATTTGATAAAACCTGTTTGCAGTAGTATAGTTTCCCGTCCTCATCTTTGATCTGCAGCATGTTGCTGTGAGAATGGCAGCAGCACTAGCAGTGCTGGTTTTCACTCTCTGCACATTTTAAGATTATATATAATTTTCTGGTATTCCAGCATCATGAGCCTCTATACAAATCCATATTTACATAGTGATGTGTGGCTGGCTAGCTGCTATATGTCTCATTTGTGTACTCATACTGTTGCTGCTGTTCTTGCTCTTCGCTTGAAAATGTGTATTTGGGTTGCATGTCTATACAGCTGCACATCAAATTTCATAGCTCCTAGTTTGATTTTTCTCTGTACCGCTGCACTGTTCTTAAAGAGCACAGGGACTTCACAAAAAAAATCCTATGAATGCTAACTGTGAGCTAATGGACAAAGAGAAAAAATAGAGGTTCTTCCTGTGCCCTCTTTAAAAAGCCATGTATAAATCCTGTTGATTTGGTACTTTTAAAGGCCATGTATTGGCTCTTGATTCTTATGTACTTACTATTCAGCCTTTCATCTTTCGTGAGGAAAACTTCATAAATATTAAAACCTTTTCTATATGTTTATATTTCTTGTATATGTATAAATATATTTCTTGTATATGTATAAATATATATTATATGCTATATATAATATTTCCTGTTATACGTATTATATATTATTCCTAAAGTCTTAAAATGGAGAAAAAATAATCTCGTGTAGTGGTAAAAATAGAGTACATTATTTAGGTATTTAGTTCTTCCTTTAATAAAGGATTCTTTTCCTGTTTTTCACTGAATCAGACCACAATATTTTCCAAAGTGTGAAAGGCTTTCCTTTGACTTCAGTAGGCTTTAGATTAAACCTGTTGACCCCGATCCTCTGCATTATTAAGGATCAAACTCTAAAGGAAATAAATAGAAGGTGGACACACAAATCCTTGTAAGCATCTAGTCCACAGCCATCACTGTTCAGTTATACTTCATCATAAGTAAGGAATCCAGCAGTTTCTGTCTCTCTACATATTTCTTGTTTTCATTTACAGTCCTATTGGAAAACTAATGATAATGATTCTAGAGCCAACTTGTGACTTGTACTTTAAAAATTCTTGATGTATAAATATTTTAGTCTGATGACTATAACACGATCCAGCATTACCCCGGCTACGTCTGAACTTGGAAGCTAGAATATCTTCAAGAACCCATGGATATTTAATTTTCTAAAGTTCAGCACCCTGAAACTGAGTCTCAGTATCTGCTGCACAGCTCAGTACACTCTTAGTGCTTCTTCAGTTGGCTTTGTGCCTGGGGAGAATAATGACACATCCTTCTAGCAGTAAGCACTCTCTAGTAGAGGCATCCTTTGGCCTTGTTTGTCCTCTGGAAGGATCTAGAAGCTTTCCAGTGTAGTAGGCCTCCCTATTTGCAGCACTGGGCTGGCTGGCTGGCTGCTAACTGATTCATTTGGTTTTACCTGCTTTAAGCAAGAGTAGCAATGCTTTCTGTTTTTAAGTACATTCACACATAGAAATATTGTCTCTGTTTTGACAGTGACACACGCCATGTTGACTGGGTGAAGTCATACCTGAACATCTGGTCTGAGCTTCAAGCTTACATCAAAGAGCATCATACCACAGGTCTCACCTGGAGTAAAACTGTAAGTACTCTTTCTTTCCTCAAGAAGAACTGTGAAATGCCAGTAACCAATTTGATTTTTAATGTAGGTCATTAGCTCTGGAAAAATAAATATTTAGGCCAGAAACAGAAATCATGTTCCATGGACCTCCCAACTAAGCCAATAAAAGTTTAAAAGACAGGTGGAAATGTGTCAAGTCATCGTGGTGCAGGTTTGGAGGAAGAGGAAAGAATTATTTGGAATTGTTATAACCCACTCAGCGGCACATGGTGAGAAGAGGCAGCCACAGTTCTCCACGCCTGCTCCAGTAGTAGGCAGGAACAAAAACAAATCACAAAAATTGAAGGACGTGTCAGACTAAAGGAAAACAGAGGGAACATAGTGGAGAAAGAGCAATGGTGGGAAGAATCTGAACAAAGAGAGAGATTTAATAACAGGAAAAAGAAACACAAAATTTATTATTTCAGAGATAGATTAATACAATTGTTATATTAGACATACAGTGATAATTTCTGGAATACAAAGAGAGTAAATATAACAATGCCTGACTACCAATGCTCTTATATATAAACTTCCTCTTTGTATTACATCTGAGATGCATAGTAAGATGATAGCAATAAATACAGTTATACCCCGTCCTTCGCGAGGAATGGGACAGCCCACTGGCCTTGCAAAACGCCAAACTCACAAATACGCGCAGGTCATTAATATGCACGCAGGCCACGCCCATTGCTCCACCCCCAGCCAATCAGGAGCGCTGGGGAGCCTCTTCGACTCCTCCCCACAGGCTTTCCCACCACGCGGGAGGAAAGAGAAGCATTTCTGGACGTGTCTGCCTCGGGGGACCCCACCCCCCGAGAATCCTTAGACTTCTCTTCAGCCACACTGTTGCTTCTCCATCNGTTTTTCTCTTAAGAGATGTATAAACATGAAAAACTAATTTTTTGTTGGGTTTAAATGTAAGAGTTTATGGTCACTGTCTACATTGTTGCCGTATTCTGCATTATTCTAATAATGTACTCATGTTTATTACCAGGGCAGGAGAATTGCTGAAGTATATTGAAAATTTAATCAGCCAGCTTTTTGCTAGTATCATCTCCTAAACTTACCACATACTTGCACATGCAAGTAGACTAAATATAAGGGAGACTTTTTTTATTATGAGGATGATGAGACACTGGAACAGGTTTCCCAGAGAAACTCTGAAAGTGTTCAAGGCCAGGTTGGATGGAGCTTTGAGCTACTTGATGTAGTGGAAGGTGTCCCTGCCCATGGCTGGGGGCTGGAACTGGATGGTCTTTGTGGTGCCATCCAACTCACAGTATTCACAGTATTCACAGTATAGATAAGGCTGGAAAGGACCTCAAAGATCAGCTAGTCCAACCTATAGCCCAACTAACCTAGCATCAACACGATGCCAGATATGATCTAGATCATATCGCTCAACACCTCATCCAGCCTTCCCTTAAACACCTCCAGGTATGGCGAGTCAACCACCTCTGTGGGTAACCCATTCCAAATCCGGATCACTCTTTCAGTAAAAAACCTTCTCCTAATATCAAGTCTAGACCTCCCCTGCTGAAGCTTAGGACTATGATCTCTCGTCTTGTCTCCAGAGACCAGGGAGAAAAGACCAGCCCCCGCCTGACTACAACCTCCTTTTAGATAGTTATAGACAGTGTTATAGCCTCTTTATAACCTGAGTTATAGCTCAGGTCACCCCTGAGCCTTCTATTTTCTAGGCTAAACAGACCCAGCTCCTTCAGCCTCTCCTCATTCTTTGGTTCCTGGAAAAGTTGCTTTATCTTCACCTCTGTGGAGATGATAACCACGCAAGAGAATGTGTATTACTTGTGCTCAGCAACAGAATATACAGCTTTTTCATCAGACCATTTGTTAGACCTTGTACAAGGCTTTACAGTACTCAAGTATTCAAGTGCAAGTTAAACACAGGAGACACCATGATCTGTGTGCACTTGTTAGTCTGAAGCAATGCAAAAATGTTTGAACATGATAAATTAGAAGGCTAGAATTATTTGCTACTTTGTAGGCTTCTATGATAAAAATTTAAAATCTTAAACATGATTCTTTATTTAGCACAAAATTTCATACTTGAATATTTACTCTATTACAAACAGTGAATGTGAGAAAAGTTAATGGTTTTTAAATTATTTTTAGATAAGGAGAAGAAGTTGTAGTAGCCTGTTAGCTGAATTAACCTGTGAATCTGGGATAAATTTAATTTTGTTAATACAGAGAAAGAATAGTCTTCATCTTTAATAGAAAACAAATCCACTTTAGTACAGTGGTAAGTGTCCCCACCTGGCGTGTGGGAGACCCGGGTTCGATTCCCTCCAGGGAGACAGTGTTAAGAGTTGGACTCGATGATCCTTGTGGGTCCTTTCCAACTCAGAATATTCTGTGACACTTTGATTTCAAACTTTACAAATATGGAAGTAGTGTTATAAGATAAAGGTTCGTTATAAGCCATTTGACTAAACAGCAGGAGTTCTCAGTCCTGCTGAGTACTGGTAATCTTACTCAGAAGTGCAGCTGCTGCTGATTATGTTTGACTGGTTTTAAAACCAGTATCTCAGCCGTCACGTCTTTATATTTCTCTGTCTTCAGCTGTGCAAGAAATTACGGAATACAAATCTAGGTGTGACTTGTTTATTCATATCAAGCATAATTTCCCGCCATCATTCCTTCGTGAGTGATGAGCCCATCACTGTGTCTGAAGTATTGATTTCACTTCACTCTGGATATCACTCAGATCTGGAAGTTATCTTGGAAGTATGGCTCTTTTAAATTATCATTTATGTGATGTCAGTTTGAAAGATTAAATTGCAAACACGTTTTTATGGATGTATGTATTTTTAAAAGTTTTACATAAAGTGAGTGTAAGGAAATTAGAATCCAGTAGCAGGTTGTTTCAATGGCTTGTTGTTTAAATGTTATTTAAATATTTCTGTGAAGCTTGGTAACAAATACATTCAAGAAAGCAATGAGTTACTCAAGTGATAATTTCATTTTTGTTATACGTTTTAAAGTGAGAATGAAAGTCACAGATTCATGCTGTGTGAAGTTAAGCATAAAGGTCTGCAGAATCAGGGTCTAGACAGAAATACGATATATATAAAAGCTGTAGATATATTCCAGACACAGTTGTTAATCATTGCACACAGCAGCTCCTACTCATATGCATAAAAAGAAAAAAAGGGAAAAGCAGTAATTTGGCAAGGCGTTAATGAAGTGGAACATTTATGAAAGGGAGACATTGATGCAGAAATGGTATTTTATTATAGAAGGGAAAAGAGAGGAGCTTCTTGGGCTGTGTAAGTACAGATTTAAAAGCACATTATACTGATAATTTACTCTTCTTATCTGCAGAAGTCAACAAAGCAATGCTTAAAGTTTCTATAAAAAGCTCTTAAATAGCACATTTGGCTATTTCTACAGAGACTAGAGTCAGGAAGACTATTAACTACTGCTTCTCTCAGAGACAGAAGCATAGCTTGAACTGCAACAAAACCACAGGAGCGTGAGCCTGGATCAGAGTATGCTTGGGTTTCCAAAAAGGAGGGGGCAGGATTTTTTAGTGGGCTGTTGGCCCATCATCCTGTAGGTGCTGTAGACTGTGGTGTGCACATTTCTGGCCATGCCCCATGGCAATATGTATCACAAAGCTGTGCCACTTCCAGGCCCCCTGTACCCTTCCATCCAGCTGCACAGGGCAGCTGCAGCCAACCCTGGAACAGATCACTACTGTATACAGTAAAGTGTTTCTGGCTCTGGCAGCAAGCACACAGGCAGACACTGTAGAGGAAAGAAAGAAATGTCTTCATAAATTACACAACAGACACTAAAACAGGTGCAAAAGGTTGAAATTATGGCCAAGTGGTCATCTCTGCCCATAACAGCTACCTCTATCTGCTCTGCAAGAAGTCTGTGATAAAAACAGATGCTCACAGACTTTTTGGCCTAACACAGTTCTCTCTCCTTATTCACTTTGGCTCTGATTCTGCCAAGATGTGTGACAGTATTTTACTTCTTAAGGGCATCCTACTGAATTGTGTAGGACTGCGTGAGGAGAAAGCCAAGAAATAGTGTAGTTAAAGACCTCTAGACCTTTGTATATCTAACTCTGTTTTGCCGTTCATGCAGAGTGGTGGATAGGGTCAGGATATATTTCTTGGTACTGTGCTCACAGAAAAATAGTGCATATTTAAAGTATGCATGTTTGTGAGCAAGATTATCCTGGAAAGTAAAGTGTTCCATATATTTTCACCATGACCTGAAATAGTAATTTTCATTGATTGTGCATATGTCAGAGAAAACATGCTTGACAGTGGAAGTCAGATGGATCCAAAGTATTTCCTTAAAAGTGTTATTTTGTATTTCATTATTCTGAATGTAAAGTGGCTTTCTGTCTCATACACCCTGTGGTGAGTGGCTGCTAGCTATACTCACTGCATCTCAATTTAGCCATCCTGACAATAGGAACAATAGCAATTAACAACCAAATGGAGATTTGTTTGAATTTGCTACCAGACATGACATTCTCAGATGTCAGTGAGTCTTATGAAAAAGTCAGTGTTGTAATGAAACGTTTGAAGTACCATGGGTAGCATTTTACCTATGCCGTAATTGTCATTTTGGCTTGGTACAACTTTCTGCCTTTAATGTGCAATCCACAGCTGTAACAGTGACCTGTCTTTTTTCAGTTCTTACTGATAAACAGCAAGTGCCTTTTTTCCTTCCCCCCCCACCCCCAAAGAAGGGATTCTATTGAAACGTGCCTCTTTCTAGCCTCCACTTCTGTTTTGCAAAGAAATGAACAGCTGCAATACAAGATCACAAGAATAATAAAAACTTTGTTTGCGACAAGGACTGCATGAATAATCTGGTGGAAGTGAAACTTCTGCTCCTATTTCTGCAGGTTAACTTTGCAGCAAGAAAACAACCAGAAATAAGGAGAGATGGCTGCAGTTTTCCATACATCAGATATGTGTTAAGAAACAAATCTTACTCAAGGATAATTGTACTGAATAGTTCAGCTGCTGGTGGATCTGTTGTTACGTTCTTTGTTTAAAGTACTCATTTAGGACAAATTTTACCGGCAGGTTTATTTACAGACGGGAGATATTTACAAACTAGTGGTTACAAACTAAACATTACCCTGTTTAGTTCCTAATACAGAATTCTACTCTAGTGATGAGTGAAATCCTTCCCCCACCTTTACAAATCAAAACAACTTAGGAGGAAGTTTGCACATCTTTACAACCACTTGAGATTTATTTAAATCTCGTTTCCATTGAAGACAACACAGTATCTTCAAATCTTTCTTTCCTGAAATATGTACCATTTAAAAAAACATTTATTACTCACTAAGTGGTACTCGAAAAAGATACATATTTTAAAAGCTGAAATTCTCCAAGGGCTCCACACTGAGAAATAACATGGTAATTCCTACAGCAGCCTGATTGAGTGCAATTACAGTAGTCTCAGTGCAAACTTTCGCCATTTCATTCTTGTCTAAAATAATCACCTGCAGACATTTTCTTATAGAATGGCTCTGCCTTTCTCCTCTTCTGTCAAAATGTTTTCCTGTAATACATCTCCCTCTACATATTGAGGTGAACAAGCTGCAAAAGACCAGCTTCTGCAGGCAAAAGCCGCCTATTATCCATCCACTATCTCCTCTATGCTGTGTTTAGTTTGACCTACTTATCAAGCAGCCATCGTCTGAGCCACTTCACTAAAGCTAAAGGTCAAAACTGTAGTGCCAAATTCCAGCCACAGCCACAGCTGCAGTCCCAGAGGCCTCATTCAGATACAAGTCATGGCAGCACAGATACACCGATTTAAATGCCTATATCTTGGATGAGATATAGACATTTTCAGAGTGCTCAGTTCTTCTCAGTCACAGCCTTTTCCCTCTTTTTCTGTATCCCTTCCTTTTTCTACCCTTCCCTTCCCTTTCTCTATTTCCTTATACTTTTTCATTGAAAAAGAAATACATCCTTATGTCTTTTTCTCAGAGAATAGGCAGTGTTCTGATTTTCGGTGTATGGTCAGTTGAAAAACTGGCCATCCTGGAAACTTTACAATAGTTGCCTCTCTGATGGAGACTGCCTCAATTACATCCCTGTCCCTTTGAAAGAAAGTAGTTTTACTCACTTATTCCAACAAAATATTTGTCTTTACTATATATCAGTGGTGTCCTCTTAACATTAGTGACCAAGCACCATTCAGACATGTTGAGGGAGAACCTGGGAGAGGCTTGTTTGACAACAGCTGTCAAATGCAACATGACCTGCAATGTAATGCAACCTAGTTCTAGTGGAAAAGGGAAAGGGAAAAGAGAATTGAAGGTATGCAAAATGGAGAAAAAAGAAAAAGGAACATCTCTTAAAATTTTACTATCTTGATAAAGGGTTTGACCTTCTTTTTAACTGAATTTTTATATAAGTAAAAGATGGTTGAATCTACCCGTTGGAGCAAATTACTTGCTGGCAATTACAGTAGCATAGAGTTCTCAACTGATTTAGAAGAGAAATGTGTAAAACATTTCTGGTTGGGTACCTCTGAAGATGTAAACATCATTTTAAATCCTGAACAGGTGATAATTGGCAGAAGTATTACAGGGGGCTTCAAAGTTTGAAAACTCCACAGATAAATAATTCTGCTGAGAACCAGTAACAAGGAAAGAACCTGGCCTGGTTTTTGTTGCTTTGTGTTTTAACTCACAAAGATTACAGGCCCTGCAAGTCAGCTGTTTCATCCAGTAAATTGCAGATCTCAGGACAGCATAACCCCTTGCAGACAGGTGGCTTAAATGCAGTAGGTAATAGAACTGTTGTGCTAAGCTACTTTTACACAAAAAACACCTTAACAAGAGCTCTGTGCCCCTGAGTCACAGTCCACCTGTTCCCAGAGGTTGATATGTGATATTTTGAGCTTCACAATTCTTGTCTTTGGCTGTATGTCTGTATGGAAAGAACAATACAGAATGCTATAGTCATTTTAGGTGTGAAACAAGGATTACTATAAAGGGAGAGAAGAGACAGGGATATACTTTTTTTTTCTTTTTCCTTTTTTTTTTTTTTTTTGAGAAGAATGTATTCCCTATTAGGACTCCTGTTTGTCTGCTGCCATGAAAAGAAGGCTTTTCAATAAATTGAGGAAGGGATTTCATGACCTCTATCTAAGCCACCTGTTGCCTCAGCTGCAAATAGATACTTACCTCTTAATAGGAATGGCTGATAAAATAGGCACTACATATTATGCACGTGCATATGTCATTTATTTATATACATTATATAGATGTTTATAATCTACTTGTTCTGAGTAAAATCTGCCATTGCAGCTGCAACAGATGCATGTTCATTCAAACGCTCCACAGCAGGTTCCCACCACAAGAACTTTGTTCCCCTGGTTTCCGTGCTGCACTGTGTCAGCCGAAGGCTGGATAAACACAGAGGAACGTTGTGGGTGTTTGCACAGGGTCTGGCACGTAAGCCCCTCATATCCCCAGAGATACCAGCCTCTCACTAGGGCTCCTTGCTGATACAGTACTACAAATATAGTAACAGTGACATGGAAGGCTAACCCAGGGAGCTGTTCAGCAAGAATAGCTCAGGAAATAGTAACATCTGCGATAAGACATAAAAAGAACTTCTTACTGTCTCTCAGTAGCTGGGTTTACACCTGAAGACACGTCAAGCTGCGTATGGCCACCAAAAATTAGCGACAGTGTGGCATCCAGAGCATTTGTGTTATGTATGAACAGTATTTATTTTCTCTGCCAGAACTGGCTGTTGCCCTGTGCTTGAGAGGAAGGAAGCCTTTAGGAGAAATGTGCTTAACAAGGCCCAGCTTCTCAGCTTCCCAGCTTTGCTCAGCTCTACTGTAATTTCAAGGGAATTAAATGAGATTTGAGATCAATGAATTTCAACCATTCAGCTGCCTCAATATAAAGTCTTTCTTTCTTCCAGTGAGCCATATAGGTAGTCAGCATGAGGAAAAAAAGGAGAGTACTTCAGCCTTTTGCCAGCTGTAGAAGATAGAGGCAGAAATACAACATACTTTGAGGCTGTACCGCAATCCTGCAAACCCTTGCACAGTGATAATGCATTTATCAGACCCAGCTCCGTGAGCAGCATCAAAAACTGTCACTACAGGAAGCTACTGACTGTGCCACAGTAGCTTTGGGACATCTACACATGGCTAGAGGCTATCCAGCAAGGAGCAATCCCTGACCCATTCCTTTCACCCCATTCAGAGCATGGTTTAGTTGGAATCTGGAATTTTTCCCTGGGAGGAAATTTCTGTAATGTTTCATCCTCTGCAGGGTTCTTACTACATGGTCTAAAGGCCAACTTCTGTTTTTGCTAGGACTTTGGAAATTAGATTTTCCCCGACTTCAGAAAGCTCCAAGAGTGAGTTTTAAAGTACATCAGGTTCACTATGATGCAAAGCTAGCAGGTAAGAAGTTAATGGCTTACTTTTGTGCTACATTTTCCCAAAGTAAGGCTGACAGTACGTTGCCCTGATAGTTCTTGCAAAGGTCGTAGGTATTTCTAAATTATGTAAAAATGACCACACCAACACGTTGATGAGAACAGTCAGCTATCAGTATAACCTAATGTCTATAGACACCACAGCACTGAGAACAGCAGCTGTTACCGAGGCAAACAGCTGAAATAAAAAGAGGAAGAAAGGCGACTTGCAAATAACAGCCTTTGCTGGTCCAAATGGCTCTTAATACTCTTTGTGTAAAGACACACTGTTGTTAACATCTGCTTGAAGTTAATCTGAAGAGTTGTTTGCAAATAGCAAAGCTGGTAAGCACCTGCTGCTTTAGGATAGATGTACTTTTGTGGGCATGTAACGTGCAATTTTATTCCCAGCACAAACACCACCACAGAACAGAAATGAATGGACTTTGTGAAGGGCACTTTAGTTGAAATTGGATAGGACTATACACATTTATTACCAGATACCAGAACAGCTCAAGAGCCTGTTTCAGAAATATTCTAGAGCCTGAGGAGTCTAAGTGGTCTTAGAAGAGGACTGAGGAAAGCAAGGTAATTGCCAGTGGCTCAGGTTGGTAACTTGGGGGTTTATGTATTGGTAGAGGTCAAAACTAATCAAGAAAGAAAGTTCCTGGAACCACTCCACTACATTGATTTTAAAGTTGCCCTTTACATCAGCGTGTAAATCACAGAGAGTGATTGCACATTGGAATGGACTGCCCAGGGAGGTGGTGGAGTCACTGTCCCTGGAGGTGTTTAAGAGAAGACTCAATGAGGAGCTTAGTGACATGGTCTAACTGGGGGGGTGTAGGGCTGGATGATCCTGGGTCCCTTCTGGCCTGGAGTGGCCTGCTACACTGTGAGGGAACTAGGTTTGTGTTACCGCTCTGGGATGTGCTTTCGGTCTCTGTACGGGTGTTAGATGGTGAGTTGGACTAGATGATCCTTGTGGGTCCCTTCCAACTCATAATACTCTGTGAATCTGTGGATCTGTGTTTAAGTGCAGCCCAGGTCCCATCTTCCTGGCATGCAGGGAACGCAAGAAATGTTTTCCACCTTTCTAGTTCACTTTTGTGCTTTCTGCCTCCTGAGCCACTCTTACCACAAAGAATTTCACCTCACTTGAATGGTTGATTTCAGTTAGGTAAATCAAAAAGGCAAAGAAAAGAAGACAAAAGCCGGAGTAAGACTGAGCCTCTTTTCACAGCAAGTCTCTGTACGAGTGGGTCCTGATTAGTGAGATTTATCTGTCTTTTCCATGCCATTCTATTTCAGTGGGGAATGGTCCTACTGGATGTATTCATGCTTTAAGATGGTATATCTACAGTGGGTCTTTCCCTGTACTTTAGTAACTTTTTTCCCTTTGATTTGTCCTTCAGTTTTGCCTGGCCTAATTTGTGTTTGAAATTGTTTGCCGTTTCCAGAATGGTCATGGATGTTCAGACAGAACTGAAAATACCATGCTCCAATATCTGTTGGCTTATGTAGATGTAACTCGGGTCATAAGCTAGGGAAGAATTTGTCATGCAGGAGAAAAGTTAATAACCAAGGTTTGGTCCATCTCTTATTTCTGTGACAGCACAAAATTAAGAGGAAAAGTGTGAAGGCTGACTGAACCTCAGGTGTTCTCCAAGATCTTGTGATGTCTTCTGTGTTCCTAATTAGACCTAACTTAAAACCTTTTGAGCTCAGTGGAGATAACCACTGATCTTGGCAGAGGGACCAAGCTTGTAAAGAAAAGGGGAGGCAGATGGGCAGCATGAATTCAATTAATGTTTTCTTACTCTTGAAACCCAGTTAAAGGACTAGAAAGTCTTCGCTCCTCAGGTCAAGCATTGAGATTTTTCACTACACTTGCTTTTTCATTAGTACTGTTCTAGAAGGGAAAGGTGCTCCTTGTTTCCCAGATCCTTTCCTACCTCTTCTCATTCTTGAAAAGTAAATAAATCATTCTGAAGTCATACAAACCCACATCCAAACTTAATTTTTGTATTTGAAATCCTTCCTTTTGTCTGTACTTTCCCAAGATAATTCTTTCAGAGTTCTGGGAGAGAGATTATCCAGTTTCACAGATAAAATCCCTCTGAGTTTTGCTTTCATCTCTGTTACGTGGATATTCCCATACTTCAGTTGCCATTTGAGAAACTTCCTTTGATGCACTACTCAGCAGCAACATTTGTGCCTGGAGTATCCTGCATGATCTGTGATGGACTTCAGTTTTGACACTTTAAGCAAAAAGACTGGCAGTGGCCCACCACTCTCTGTTGTGTGCAGAATACCCAGATAATGTCCAGGTCTTTTCTTCTCTAATGCATCTTTGAAGCCTTTGTGCAATTTAGTTGGTATTAATTCCAAATGAACACGTGAGTCTTACACAAGTTTCTGGAAAATCACAACGCGGTATTTGTGCAGGTGGAAACAATAAGGTATCTTTTAGAAACTGTATGTCAGTCTGGAGTTTAGGAAAGCAGATTTTTATCTCAGGCTAAAAAGTTATTAACCACTACAGCTACTGCTATTAATCTCCTTCCATAAGGCATACATAATTCATGACTGCATGTTCACACTGTGAACGGTGAGTGCCATTTCTGGGTATCTGAGTACTTTAGAAAGCCCTAAAAATGCAATGTTCATAATTCTGGAAAACCAGGACATAGTGGATTCAGTTGCTATGGTTGCAGGCAACAGAAAGGGAAGATCTGTATTTCACTTCAGGCAGCAACAACTGATTGTGCCACTAAATCCACTTACATTCTTCTTTTTTAATTATAATAATTCACTGTTCTGCTGACTGTGCTGCAGATAACATTATTGGCATTAGCAGGAACAGGGAGACAGGCACCATAAATTGAGGGCCCAGTGAAGAAGTTGTCCCCAGCCTAAAACAATAACCTGTAACTAGGAATTACATAAGCGGAAGCACTCTGAGTTAGATGGAATGTCTCCAAAAGCAGTCAACATCAATTCCAGTTGACAGTAAATTAAAATCACAGAATCACAGAATCAGTAAGGTTGGAAAAGACCTTAGAGATCATCGAGTCCAACCTATCACCTATTACCTAACCTAGCCAAACCTGTTACCTAACCTATTACCTAATTACCTAACCTGTTGCCATCCTGCTACCAACACACCATCCTACCTATAACACACTACCCTAATATCTAGGTCATGCCACCAAGTACATCATCCAACCTTTTCTTAAAAACCTCTAGGGACGGTGACTCCACCACCTCCTTGGGCAGCCCATTCCACTGTGAGATCACCCTCTCTGTGAAAAAGTTCCTTCTAATGTCCAGTCTAAATCTCCCCTGACGCAGTTTAAGACTGTGTCCTCTTGTTCTATCACTTGTAGCCAGAGTGAAGAGACCAACACCCAGCTGGCTACACCTCCCTTTCAGGTAGTTGTAGAGAGCGATAAGGTCTCCCCTCAGCCTCCTCTTCTCCAGACTGAACAACCCCAGCTCTCTCAGTCGCTCCTCATAGGGCTTGTGTTC
>WEKX01021518.1:27106-43541 GCA_013390025.1 Pitta sordida
TTACTAAAATCCAGGTACACCACATCAACAGCTCTTCCCTCATCAACCAGGCGGGTCACCTGATCATAGAAGGAAATTAGATTGGTCAGGCAAGACCTTCCTTTCCTGAAGCCATGCTGACTAGGTCGGATCTCCTTACCCTCCTGGAGGTGGGACATAATTTTCCTTAAGATGACTTGCTCCAAAATCAATGGCAAAAGAAAATGTTCCTCATTTGTTTACATTTGATCAAAAAGATTTAATGGCATAGAATAGAGCTTAATCCCTTACAAGATCTTAGATCCTTTTTTCTTCATTTTAAAGTATGTTTGAAAAGTAAATAAAAAAGGAGCTTGTGCACCTCAGCCCTTTTCCCATTATCAGTTTGGGATTACAGGCCAGAACAAGTTCACTTTATAAAAAATTAGCTACAGTTTTCACTTCTGTGGGATTCAAACAGATACTTTGCTGTTTAAGTTCAGTGAAAAGCAGAAGAGGTACAAAGTACCATAAATGGTTAAAAATATCCTCTGAGGCCAGCTAGGCAATATCTATTTCCAGTGTGGGTCACCAGGGATGCACTTCTAACAACCTGTGTATCTCGTCGGAGGTAGCCAGTGAGAGAAGCTGTGACTTCGTTACTTTTCCCACTGTAATCTGCCCACCTTATATATATATTTATATATATAACTCTGGTGGTGCAATGCACGATGTATAGCTAGCTAAATTCATCAGAATTTTCTCAATGGTTCTTTTAAAAGTCCCTTCTGTGCTGCAGAGAGGTGGCGTCAGAGTGACACTCAGTGGCAAGACAGAAAAAATGATCCTTAGATTCTGTCTAACATGCGTTATTAGGATGTTAGGATATTACTATAAAATTTTAATCTGATCATTATTAGTATTTTTGTCTGGTTTTATGTAGACATTATAATTCAAACCAAAACATGTACTTTCAACTACGCAAATTGAAAGATTGTGTTGGTTACTTTGGCAAGGCCTGCTTCACTCAGAACTTGTATGCTGCAATCTGCAACTGAAAAAATAGAAAAAGGATTTCATGAACCGAACTAAAAACTCAAATACTGAGTTTCAGAGTCAAGAGACTTGAGTCACCGTAGCTGTATATTCTGTGGTATTTGAATCTTTGCAGATGGCTTGAACAGTCCAAAGAATAATGTCTTATACCTTGCATACCATTTAGCATATTCCATATGTATAACTGGTAGTCCATGACCCTCCCAGTTACCTGTGTCAGATCAAAACATTTTCTGTACCATTTCTGAATGTACACCAAGATATGGTTAACTGAATTTTATCTGAAAGAAAGGAGACATTTTCCCATTTATGTAAGTAAACACTGGAATAAATTACTGAGTCTTTACTGACTTTTAACATCAATCTTGACAAGCATTTGAGACAGATATTTCAGATGTAATAGTTCTGCATTAAGGTAGCAGTGTTGACCATCAGTCTTTCCAGCCTTGGTACCCTCTGGTACAGGGAAGGATTCACAGGATACATTCGACTGTGGGGCCAGAAATTCTTCTGAGCTTGTGGCTGCCTGGAGTCATCCGAACTCACAGCATGCAAGGATGGCAATAAATAAGAGTTATCATGATACAATGTTCCTTGAAACTCTGTATGTAAAACCATTTCCACCTATCTCAAACAGGGTCCTGTTGCATCATCCGTGTCTATGCGATCTGTGCTGACAAGTGGGTTGTGCCTTTCCCCACCACCACCACCACCGCCACCCCCTGGACCGCCCCCCATCTTTGACACAGAAGCCATAAAGGATGAAGGAACTGCATCTCGCTCAGCCCTCTTCGCACAGCTTAACCAGGGAGAGGCAATTACCAAAGGTCAGGAGCTATGACATGTATTAACCTAAACCCCACTGCATTTTTAGGTTACATTCAAGCAACTCAGGTCTTTCGGAGGCTTGCAGTAGTCTGATGTAGAAGGTTGCATACCAAAACCTCATTTAGAAGCTATAGCACACCAATATGTTCAGCATGCCTTAAATTCACACAATTTATTTAGAGGTATCTTTTTAATTTTATAGCAGCCAAGGTGGATAACTTCAATCTCCAGTAGCTGGTGAACCTCTAAGTTGCAATTAGAATAAGGATTTATCCCTCGTTCTGATTCACATCGAGTGTACCAGTCTGTGTCAAAACATGTTACATGTTAGGTAAAAAGGTATGGCTCAAAGATCAGTATGGAGTGCAATAATAAAGCTTTTTGTATAATACTGGACCGTTGTAATTAAAGTGAATGTCTGTGAGTTTAAATACATACGATAGGTATGCAGGCATAGGTCGAATACTGCTATAAATTAAAAAAAGAAACTCCATTTTGCGGATGGAAAAACTTGATACAAGAAGCTCGCAGGGCTTGCTACAGACAGAGAGGGACTATAAGACATCTTAGGATTCCCTACTGAAGATATTAAGATAGTCCATCCACAGTAGAAGAGGTTTATATGTAGTACTAAAAGTATGTTGGCTATTACACTTTAGGTCATTACCTGGCTAAACCTTGAGGAAATAAAACAGGTACATTGACAGAATCATTTAACACAATTACAAGTCAACCTTTCATGCTTAAATTTGAACACTCTTAGTACTGGAAGATAGACTCACTTTCACAAACACCCTTTTTTGTTTGGTTTTTTAGGGCTTCGACATGTCTCTGATGACCAGAAGACTCACAAGAACCCCAGCCTACGTGCCCAAGGTCCAGCTGTTCGTTCTCCAACAAAAAGCCATACTCCAAGTCCCACCTCTCCCAAGAATTCCCCGCAGCAGAGCCATGCCCCTGTCTTGGAGCTAGAGGGAAAGAAGTGGAGAGTGGTGAGTTCCGGTCATACCTCTGAATTGCACCCTGCACATTGCAAACCATGTTGACCCTCTCCGCCTTGCTACAGATTAGATTTTACTATTCTGTAGCATCTTTGATTAATTCATTTGTCTCTGAGAATCACTTATTAATTCATCTCACTGGCAAATGTCAGAACCAGCATATAAATTCCTTGCAAAATCAGACAATGCCCCAGAAATAAATCCAGCGGAGAACTCCAATTAAAATCCCTTCTTGCAGGTCATTCATGCAAGTGAGAGAGAATGGTGTTACCACAGGCCACTTTTTCCAGCTACCTTATGTAATGGAATTACCCTTTTTTTTTCATTGCTTGTTCCATGCAAGCATGTCTCCCGTGCTTAAAAGGAGAGAAGTGTTTTCCTTGTGCTCAGTCTACAGGTGGAAAACAGAGATCGGCTTAAAGTTTGGGTGTTCATTTATGTAGGCATATACCAAAGAATCTATGAATGAAAATTGATGTGACTGTGTGGGGTTAAGAGAGAGAGGAAAGAATATGCAGTTTAGTCATGCAGAAGGTTATATACTCAGTCATTACCGTGGAGTCCAGTTTGCATAAGGCGCAGTCACTGTTGGCCTCTATCATGTTGCCTTATGCTTCTAGTACATGGAACCTTCCTTGTGGATCCACTTCCCAGACATCCACAGCATGAAATTGTCCTTTCACGTTTCATAATGAAATTTCTTCACCTATTATTACTTCTTTATTGTATATGGCAATGCCTGCATTTGTCCATGAAATGTTGTATTGAACATTAGATATAACATCTGGGGAAGAAAGACTTGCTCTGTTCTTCAAGGTGACGGTCTAAATCAGATGGAAGCCAAACAACAGTTTTGTTTCTGAGTGCCTTTTTTAAGTTGTTACGAGTGTCTTCATGTTTTCTGAGGTATTTTAATGAGTTTTGTCAAGGTCTGTGTTTGGCAGTTTTGCCGCTCTGAAATGTACATGTGTCATCTAAAGGTCGATAAGGTGAGATATTCTGATCACCAAGCAGATTAGGATTTTAAACCACAGGAAGGATATTGCTCTGTTGTAACTGAAGATGCAATGGCTCGAGGATAAGTTGTACTCAAACCTGTCTGACTGTTAGCTAGTTAAAAACAACCAATTAAAGAAACTTTCTTTTGAAATAGGAATATCAAGAGGATAAGAATGACCTGGTCATTAACAACACTGAACTCAAGCAAGTGGCCTACATTTTTAAATGTAACAAATCGACACTTCAGATAAAAGGAAAAATCAACTCAATTACTATTGGTGAGTGGATTGCTCAGCTGGGCTTTAAATGCCAATCTTGAAAATAATGACTTCTGTGATTAATAACGCATCTGAATCATTCCATTCACTTTAATGGATTGATCATATGAGCAAGTCACTCAACTATGCAGTGCCAGGCTGGGAATTTTCATAGTTAGTGTAGCAGGTGTACATGTATTTGCTTTTGTCTTGCCTTTCTTATATATGACTGCTTTTATTGTAGACAACTGTAAAAAGTTTGCCCTTGTGTTTGACAACGTTGTGGGAATCGTGGAAGTGATCAACTCCAGGGATATTCAGATTCAGGTAAATATCTATTTGAGGGACAAAGACAGAGAACTAGCAGGAAAAAAACCTCCATGTAGCTACAAGAGCTTTCAAAAACTCAGGGAGCACAACAAATATAAGAAACAGATGCATCCAAATATATGTTTATATATACTGGGATTTTGAAAAATCTCCCTGGCCAGCGATGTGACACATTATGTGACTAAGTAATGTACTTAATTGCCTGCAAAAAGCTTCATCAGAGATCATCTTCCTTGTGGTTCTCATGAAAAGAAAATAGATGTACTTTAAATCTATACACTGCCCTCTGTATTGGGGACATTTGTCCTCTTCAAAATGCAGTCAGTCCCCCTGACATGTACAGCACTTCATTCATCCCATTCCAGAGAGGTCTAATTACCAGCTCTAACACCGAGTTGTGTCTGACACACACGACCTAGTCTCAGGAAGGGATTTCAGATGTATTATTTTAAGTGAAAAAGAAACGAAATGTTAATTAATTACATATATCAAACTCCCGGTCTTCAAAGGGAGGTCTTCTGCTCAAAAGGCTATGCCTGCTGTATGACATCAAATCTAGACAGTCCTCTGTGCTTCAGAAATACTGGGCACAGCCACTGCAGGGAATAATTGCAAGATGGTTTTTTATATTTTGAACCTTGTGTAAGTGACTGACATTGCTACCAACTGTGCATCATCTTCTGAACTGTAACAAGCTATTTTATTCATAGTCACTACTTGTCTTCTTACAGCAAAGGCAGTTAGTTAAAAATTCCAGGCATTTATCTGAGCAGTTTTTAAATAATTAGATTATTTTTATCGTTACCTCTGAAACTATTCATGAAAGCTGAAAAAATCATATGCAATGAATAGCAAGATCACAGCTTGTTAATATGCAAATAAAGGGGAAATACCTTTTCTAAGAATCAAAATTAACTATGTTCTGTGAATACTGTATTAGGCTTCTATGCATGCCATAGAGCAGCGTGGGGATCCACTTAAGAAGGTACTTCTGGTTATGTGCTGTGTGCTGCTTGAATCAGGCACCTTCCACAGGGTTTGTGTGTGCCAAGTACTAAGCACTTCCATTTTCTCAGTATTTTGGAGACCTGAGCCTGTAACTTCCAAATACATGATACATTAATGCAACAGATTTCAGTAGATTCATCTTACAGGTTTGGCTATAAATAGTTACTTCGGTGCCATACTGTTTAGCTCTCCTTTATCTCAGTGGTATGGTTTTTTTCTTGACAGATGTTTGCAAACTCTACTAAACACACCTTCCTTTTGTTCTCCATTGCATGAGAACCCGTTTAAGAAAACAAAGTTTAAGATGCATTGATCCACTACACGGATCAGACTTGAGTATCGAGGTGGGATGCAAGAGGGGCAGACCACTAGTTCTTTGTTTACTGTCACTTTTATGGAACCAGAGCTGAAAAGACATTCCTAACTGGAATGATGAGATTCACTGTCATTGACAAGTACATGCCTGTCACATGCTGTTACTGTTTTGTGGCTCAGACTAATCTCTGCCGTTCTGTTGCATTGTCCAGAGTATATTGCTGTCCTTGCTAGAGAGGGCAGGAGAAGGAGGAATTTTTACAGACAAGTGAGTCAGCTAGTTAGTTGTGAAGAAATCTTTTCATCTAGAGAATTGTAAACACGAAAAGATTTCCCTTTCTCCCCTTAAATAAGTCTTGTGCTTGCTTTTAAAGTGGCATTAGAAATATCTTTGGAGATTTAATTAAACTGATCTTAGTACATTTTTAGACGGGGATAAACCCTCTTTCCTATTATATGCTGGGAAAGCTTTGAAGTCTTCAGAACATATTACAAATCCCTTTCATTTGCCCTTACTAGGTTGGAGTTTACATGTTTGATTTCTTAGCCTTTTCTCACTGAAATGAGGTGAATACCACCTAAATGTCAGCACAGAAGTGTCACTGAAATTAGAGAGAATCAGGGAAGCACTTTCATTAAACCGTGTATTAAAAGCTTGCCATATACGTATTACACACTTGCTGTTGTGTATAGGTCTTTGTTACCACCACTGAGAATTTTCACAGTGTCTAACAAATCAAGTAAAATCATCGCACAGGAAACTGAAGCACGGATCAGATGTTGGTGTCCAGAATTAGACCTGGCAGGCAAGGGGGATTTTATTAACAGTATCTCTGTGTGCATTTTAAGGTTCGATGTTGAGTAGGTTTTATTTTGCAGGTGATGGGGAAAGTGCCAACCATTTCTATTAACAAAACAGAAGGCTGCCACATCTACCTCAGTGAGGAGTCCTTAGATTGTGAGATTGTGAGTGCCAAGTCATCTGAGATGAACATTCTCATCCCCCAAGACGGTGATTATGTGAGTGAGATATTTTGAAAGCTTTCCTCCCCATTCCACACTAATCTTGACAGCTAATAGCACTTAAGGTGCTGGGAAAGAAACTGACATACCACACATACTGTGTCACCTATAAATGATCCAAACCAATTGAATTTTCTGTATACCTCTATCTCAGGAGGAAGAACTCCTTATTTTCTGGGGCACAAAGTCATTTCAGATATGAGACATGATGTTCTGTCTTCCCATTTTGATAGATAATAACTTCGTCTCCTGTCCATTTGATCTTCTTTTTTGATATCTAAATACAGCCTCTCAAATTCACTTCACAGAAGAGCACTTAATTCTGAAGACAATGAGACTAAAACTAAGATAAATATAATACTACTACAGATGAAATAATGCAGTCTAATGTACATGGTTTTTCTATAGTTCCTGACACATGGGTAGGAACTGTTGTACTTTCTATTGTTTTCAACAAACGTCCTTAAAAGCCACTCTCAAGCAGGTGCATTTTTCCAGTTCCTTTCCTAGTACAATTTGTCACACAATGCCTCATGGCATTTGCGGTAAAGCCATGCTCTGTACAGCCCTTCACACCCAAGCGAGGGAGATTATGCAGAAAAAGTGCGCTTATAATAGTTGCCTAGTTTCCTCAACAGACCAGTGTTGAAATTGCACTGCATGGCCATAGAACTTAGATTTCTCATTGGTCTTTTGGGCTAGAATTCTGTTTGATAGAGGGGTTTAAGCTTTAGAAATTAAAAATGTAATGAGAATTCTCATGCTCCACATTTCCAAAACCAACGGCTGCATGCCCAGCGTCAGATAACTGAAAAGGGAACAATTTTCAGTGGGTGCATATTTCACCTATTTCTTTTTTTTTTTTCTTTTTTTAAAGTCCTTTTGGTCAGTCTCGCCTCAAAATCACTGTAACATCTGAAATTCTTGGCTATTAAAATACCTCTTTGAGGTCTGAGAAAATCCCACCTAATTTTTTGTTTAGTGGGTACAAAGAAAACCCAATGACATGTCGCATCATTTCAGTGAATTCACAGAAGGGAAAGAGATTTTACTTGGTTTTCTGCTTCATTTTGTGTACCCCACAAAGGATGTCTTTTGAAGTGTATCACACTTAAAATGATAGGGATTTTTAAATTTTATTTTATTCTATTCTTCCATAGTATTGCTTTTGTCCTTAAAATTAGACTCCTGGCTAAATCTCCACATCTAAATCCTTTCTACTGTCTTCCAACCCAGACACTGACGGAATCTAAAGTCATTTCTGACATGAGGCTTATTTACTTAGTTGATGCAGATAATGGTGTGAGAGGGATTATTGCAAAGTATGTAGTACCATACCAAGGCTATTTGAAACTGGGTAGCAATCAGGCTTTTTCCTGTGTGGCATTGTAAAGTAGCTTCCTAGGGTAATGAAGAAGGCTTTTCTCTAATCCTGGCATGTCTGAGCTATCAATGCTTTCTCAGCCATGTGGCACTAATAGTATTCCACCAGTTTTCATGAGGTATCCACTGTTTATTTAATCATCATTGTTGCTTTTGTTTCCTACCAGAAAGAATTTCCGGTTCCTGAACAGTTCAAGACAGCATGGGATGGATCTAAGTTGGTCACTGAACCTGCAGAGATTGTGGGGTGACTTCCTAATGCCACACAGCACTTGCTGACTGTGACCAGAGCGCAGCCAGCTCACACAAAGCAGTAACATAAAGAACTAGAAGTAGCAGGAGTTCCTACTGCTGTGATAGGCCTTCAAGCATTAGCTCTGCATGCTAAAAACAATAACATATCTGGCACCCTTTTGTTAGGCACCCCGGTACTTTTCACATTTCCACACAGTTTGCCTTCACATACAATTTGAATTCTAAATGTGAATGTAATAGATTAAACCTCCCCTACCCTCCGGGTTTGAAATACTGTATACATTAAGCCAAAATACTGCATGATACACTTTTTTTAATCATCTTGCTTCAGCGCATTCCTTTTTGTGTTTCTGCTAAACAAAAAGAGCGTTAAGACTTTAAGATGTTTATTTTTACCTGTTAAGCAATTCCTGTATGATGCAGTAAAAAGGTATCCCCGGGAAGTGTGCAGCTCCTTGTAGTTCTGTGGCAGTCATAATGGGTTTGGCTTTGAACAAGAAAAAACGGACAACTTTCAGCACAGCAATACATTTTGTTAAGATAAAATAAATGTATTTTAATCAAGCATTTTCCAATATGTATATTTAGAAGATCCCACAGTTTTCTGTGAGGTAAGATTTTATGGTTCACAGACTTGCTGCCTCATATAAGCTAAAACCTTACAGCAAATTACTTGAAGGTATTTTGCTACTTGGCTTTCTTTTTTCCTTTTTTTTTTTGGTGACACAATCTCTCACTTTTTAAAATTTCACATTGTATCTTGCATCCTATACAGAAAACTGAGGGAGGCCTATACATCTGATATCAGCTAGTTTTCCTAATAGAGTTCCTTTATAATATTTCTGTTGTAGCTAACATTCATTGAAAATATCTTGCTTTTTATTCCCCCACATTTGTAGGACTTAGTCAGTTTCAAATACTTCCACGAAGCAAAGCCATAGGTTTATGCCATACTAATTCTGAGCCAAAATAAAGGGGTAATTTGGCCCTTTGGCTCTACTTTATAGTCCCTCCTGTACCTGCTTTTTAAACAAAGTTGGAGTGTTGTATACTTTTGTACTATTTCAGCACATAGTACAAATAAAATTTTAAACATTTTAAAAGTCAGCTTATGTTTTTGATCACTTGTAATACTTTCTAGCAGTGGAATCACAGTGAGATGCTTGCAGAGCTAGTTACAAGCTAATTTTTGTGCCTAATTTACCTTGAAAGTACATTAACTCTTGAGGGTTTTTAAGTAAATCTTTGATTGTAAACCCTGTACAATACAACCAGTAGTGCTTATTCTGTACGGTTTTGCTATCTGATGTTTAATCTATGTGTATAATGTGTTTGCTTTAATATATACCATTTTTTCAACAGTAAACTTCTTATGAAATAAAAAGGAAAATGTACTTGTTTAAAAACTAAGCTGTTCAGAGCTTGCTCCATTGCTGCATTTGTCCTATGGGCTTTCTCTTCCCTAAACCCTGTTTCAAAAGCTGGAGTGAGAAAAAGTAGCTCCTGCTCCCATTTCACTACAACATTATCACTACCTGACAGAGAGTGGCAGGTATTCTGGATATCACCACATAAACCTCAAGTGTCATGCACGTAACTTTGGTGACAGCCAGCAAATTGACCTTCTCGTGATTCTCACTTCTAGGTACTCCTGTATCTTCCGGAGATCATGTCTAGGGAGATGATCATGACCTGGTGCAAGTTGATAAGGTTTGCCTTCTATTTTAGCTTTCCCCATTGTTTCTCTACCTGACTCTGAAGTGTCACCCCTCTGTTAACCAAAGCACAAGCAGTCCATTCCGTGTGTCACTCGGATGTGTCTCGTCTCTGAAAAATGGGCATCACATACTTGTTGTGGTAAAAAGATGGCTGAACGATTGTTTAACCCTTAAATCATAATTTGCTCCACAAAGTAATCTCATCCTGGGACATTCTGCCCTGAAATACTGACCCTTTCATACAGCATCGAATAGGGAACAAGTCATTATGCAGCAACAGGATGGCACTTAATGCTCTGGAGGTAAAAGGAGTATTGAATGCCTGATGATAGAAAGCAGCAAAACTGGCCCTGAATCACTACACAGGAAAATTTCTGTAGTTATTGTAGTACAGCATTTAACTCCCCTGTCAAAAACAAACGGTGTAAAGGCTGATCTGATTCTTCTTTTAAACATTTGGAGACAAACTCTACCGTGTTCACACCTTCTCCCTAACACTCATGTTCCTACAACATGCAAGACCCAAGTACATTGCTTTGGCCGGTTTCTTAACAGGAAGAGGTCCTGTCCAGTAAGTGCCTGACAGCCTGGGCATGCCTGAGAACCTTGTCTGGGGGCAGAAGTTGAAAAGAAAAGGAAGAAGGCCTTGCATGGACGACAGGCCTAAGGTATTTGCTTCAACTGGAGAAAAGGCTAACAAGTAAACGCATTATTGGACACCAGAAAAGTAGGAGAGAAACTTTTTAAGCATGTAAATTATTTTATTTAGCATTCTTAGCCACATAACAGAAAAAACCCACCAAAATCTGTAACCACTTTTTGCCAGTTCTGGTCATCATAAAAAATATTTGTAATGCATTTCCAGTAGGTTGGACTGTTCTTCCCCTTCAAACTGTCATGAACTTCAAAATTGCAAAGGAGTGCTAACCAGACAAAATTCTGATTCTACGTTACATGAATTTGTGTATAATTAAAGGTTAAAAACTTGTTTTGTGAAAAATCAAGTTTATCTTGAGATAGAAATAGTCAACAAGCTGCAGAATTACGACTTGATGTGTCAACACAACTATGACCAGTTGCATCCACCAAGCCTTCAGCAGCAAGTCTGATCTGCGTTTAATCGTTGACTCCAGCAAGGAATGAACTTCTAAGTTCATTCCTTGCTGGAGTCCCTGAGTTCCCAACGATTCCCCGAGTTCCCAACGATCATTTCCTTTTACTGCATGGTTTCACACAAAAATACGCCACTTGATTTCAGCTCCACACTGCACTAAAATTGTGGGGCCATGAAGACGATGAAGGGACTGGAGCATCTCTGGAGGAAAAGTTGAGAGAGCAGGGACTGGAGAAAAGAAGGCTCAGGGGGGATCTGTTAATGTGTATAATACCTGAAGGGCGGGTGCAAAGAGGATGGAGCCAGGCCCTGCTCAGTGATGCCCAGTGACAGGCCAGAGGCAGCGGGCACAAACTGAGGGAAAGAGATTGCCGCTGTACATCAGGAAGTACTGTTTTCCTGTGGCAGTGACTGAGCACTAACACAGGTTGCCAGGTGAGGCAGTGGAGTCTCCATCCTTGGAGACATTCAAAAGCCGCATCAGCGTGATCCCGCGCAACTGGCTTTGGGTTCCCTTCCTGGGCAGGTGGGTTGGGCCAGATGGATTCCAGAGGTGCCTGCCAACCTCAGCCCTCCTGATTCTGTAGTATTTGCTTAGTTGTTTAGAATATTGGTTTCTAAGAATTAAGTGCAAACTAGAAGTATCGAGGTAGTGCCTCCAAGTACCCAGCAGATGGCAGGAACCAGCCAAAGCCAGACCCTCGCAAGCTTGAAATGAAAAGCTGCTGGACTGCAGTGTTTACAGAGGATGTGAATGCTGTTTGCCAAGGAACTGGGAAATTCTACCCTCTAAAAGCCACTGGAAAAAAATCAATATTACTTCGATCTTGAAATTGTTAACTTGGAAGTAGGAAGAAGTTTGAATGGGATGACAAGGAAGAAGTAAAAACAACTTGATACTAATTATTAAATTGCTCTTCTGGGTTGTTTGTTGGTTTAGTTTTTTGTTTGTTTGGGGTTTTTTGAACACTGCTAAGCATATCTCTGTTGAGAACACATTTAAAAAACCCCACCTCATTGAATTAAAAGTAATTGAAGAGTTATTCAAGTTAAGAGTTATTGAAGATAAAGGAGTAAGTAATTTCAAGTCTTTGTTTGAAAACCAGAAGTCTTTTCAATATCCTACAGAATTAGGCACTTGCTAAGGTTTCCCAGAGCCATAGGTATTATCCAGACAAACCATTCTTGTTTTTACTCCTTCCTGAGTCCTCAATGTATCTGATTGTGCAGAAGTTCCTTCAGTGTTACTGAACTATGTATTCATCAACCTGTGCATCACGTATCTTCCCTAGAGATCAAGCATTTGTCCCACTGGAATCCTTCAGGGTTCAATTCAGTACACACCCTCAGTGCACAGTCCTGATGTGCTGTTCAACTGGGCTCCTTCTAAAATGTGGAAGTAGCTGCTTCCAGACACGATTACATGATATGCCGGCAAGCACGATAGTTATCAAGAACATACAAAGCACATTCAGTTCCCCTTCTGGAGGTGGTCTGGGCTCACTTGCTGTGAAAATACTGCCCTCACAAGATGCCTATAAACAGGCCCCTGATGTATAACAGGCCCGTCTCATTAGATTAAAAAAATCATAAAAAATGCTCCCCAAGGAATGTTCTGACTACCAGAAAACAAGAACCTGCTCCCTCTTTATGGTTGAAATAACCCTGAAAAATCTTTTTATGTGACAGAATTTTTGCAGAATGGAGAACAGTCCCTACTCCACCACCCAAATCTTAGTGGTGATTTTCTAGGCTAAACCCTGCTTTCCCATGTCTTGGATTCCTAAGTGCATGCTGTGGACCCTACCTGATCACCTCTGACACCAAAGACTCGTATTCTCCAAAGCCCTTAGTTCCACTGCTGCATCAACACAGGCACAATCAATTTCCACCCCGGGAACTGAAAAGGATGTGATAAGGAATTCGGTAACTGCTAAGGCTTCCAAGTGCCACACTCCCAAATAAAGCTGTTTTCTGGTTACTCTTCATTCAGATAAGGTCAAGGTAATAGGCAAATAAAGGTGTTTACACACAACTCCTAAAACAGACAGTACTAGTAAACAGACAACCACACTGAACCTTTGTATACCCTCAGAATTAAGCAGAAAAGTCGGGGGTTTTTTTTCTCCAGCTAGTTTGCTCTGGCCTTGCTATCAGCTGTGACCACTAGGATTCTGTTTTCCTGGCATTACACTTGAAGTTGCATCTATTAGAAGGAAGTTGCCTCCTCTTTCCCTATGCTTTAGCTTTATAATTAATAAAATTCCTTTTGTTGTTTTGAAATCCAGCATCTGGTCCCGTTTGATCTTAATTTTGCTTATGGGAACCCAAAAGAAACCTTTTAACTGGTTTATCTCTTTAACCGGTCTGTAACAGCCAACACAGAGGGGTATAAAAGGGGTATAAAAGTTCTACAGGTAGGATGGGCTTGTTAGCTTCCCAGAAACCGTCCTAGGAGAAGGACAACTCTAATTTCAAACCCAGACAGATGGAGCTNCAATTTCCTGTTTTTTAAAAGTGGTTTAGAACCCTTGAGAAGGAGATGCTAGAATGCGTGTCAACAATGAGCAAAGATCCATGTCTGTAGCTCTGAATGACAGCTGGATTTACAGCAGACCTGTGTTCTATTACGTCCTACTGCCAGTGAAAGACTCCCGGCTCAAGAGTGACTGCTCAGGCTTTTCAGCCTTACCTATACTTAAAGACCTTAAGATGAGATTCTAAATTCCCCTTAAACCTTAACTACTGTGATAACAGCTTTTATATTCTTGCCTCGCTCTTTTGATCTAGTTCTAAACGTTTCCTCTTGCCTAAATCTGATTTCTAGAAAAGAGGATATTTAACTGGCAAGGCATTCAACCGCCGACTTTCATCAGCCGGTACAATGAACTGCCCAAGCTTATCTGCCTTTCCGACTATGCTCACAAGAGGAAGCAAAGTAAAGCGGCGAAAAATTGATGCTGCAGAAGGCTATAAATATGCTGCCACGTGTGGCAATCTGACACAGCAATGAAACAAGACCACTTGTCATCAAAAGCCTAAGCTGTGAGTTTGTCACTACTGGCTAGCCCTGCTGTTGCAGCATCTCTGTCATACGCATCCCAGAATAGAACAGTCTGAATGCTCGCAGAATTTGTGGGTCATTGGTGGGTTGGTTTTTTTGTTTTGTAGGGTTTGTTTGTTGGTTGGGGTTTTTTTAAAGGGAGAAGGATGAAAAACTAATACACTGAAAAATTTAGGCTTGAGGATATATTGCATTGTTACCTGCTAGTCCCCTGTTCCCTGCTGTCAGGGATTTCATTTTCACCTTCAAGTATGCAGCATAATCAAGACAGTGAGTTCTGGTTCTGCCTGTGTAATGCTGCTGCTGGTTAGTCTAAAATTTACATGTGACTGGCAGCATTACATGAAGTCTGTGAGATTTTGTAATTGTACCTTAAAATCTGGTCTGGCTTTCCAAATCTGTAGCAACACACATCATACCCCAAAAGACCCAAAAAAACGTAGCTGACACTTTTTGTTCTTGGAAATGCCTGTGGTAAAAAACATTTAAAAAAAATTAAATAGTCATTAACTGACAAAGGAAAAAGTGAAATATGTATTATAAAGAAAGAAGCTCTGTATTGTTTTCCTGTCAGTTTTCCTAGATAGTTTTTCTATTAGAAGTTAATACGTGGATGGTTTTACTTCTATTCACCTATCTTCCCTCCTTTCTTCCTAATCATGCTAAAACTTGTTATGATTCCCAAATCATTTGCCCCTATTGATTTCACAAAGTTTAACGTTTGTTATTTGCCGTGAAAGTTCTGAGGCACTGGCCAAGGCTGCCCAAAGAAGTTGTGGGTGCCTCACCTCTGAAGTGTTCAAGGCCAGGTTGGATGGGGTTTGGAGCCACCTGGCCCCATGAAAGGCATCCCTGCCCATGGTAGGGAGGTTGGAACTAGATGATCTTTAAGGCCCCTTCCAGCCCAGGCCGTTCTATGATTCTATGAAATTATTTTTTTTTTTTTTTTTTTAATGGAAAAATACTTTAACAGGGAGAGGGAGAAACTTCTGGGTTTGTTCATTTGTGACGCTTGTTGTGTCTGACATGGGAAACACTTTGTGTTCACAGGACACGTATCTCACATGTTCATTCACCATGGAGCTGTGTTACTATCCAGGTTCTTCTTCATAACTTGCGGTGCGGCTGAGGTGTTTCACACCGCACAGAAACCTTCAAGATTACAGAATCACAGAATCACAGAATATTATGAGTTGGAAGGGACCCACAAGGATCATCTAGTCCAACTCACCATCTAACACCCGTACAGAGACCGAGAGCACATCGCAGAGCGTAACACCAACCTGGATCCCTCACAGTCTAGCAGGCCACTCCGAGCNCCATGTCACTAAGCTCCTTGTCCAGTCTTCTCTTAAACACCTCCAGGGATGGCGACTCCACCACCTCCCTGGGCAGCCCATTCCAATATACAATCACTCTCTCTGTGAAAAACCGCTTCCTAACGTTAAGATTGAACCTCCCCTGGCGTAGCTTGAGGCCGTGCCCTCTCGTCCTGGTGTCGTCAGCCTAAAAAGTTAGCCTTAAAAGTTAGTTTGACGAACTGTGTTTGAAGTTGCTGCTGGGTCTTTGTTCAGCATTTGAAGAGCATACGAGGCGCATCTGAGGGAGCTGGGGGTGTTTAGCCCGGAGGGGTCTCAGGGGAGCCCTTAGCGCTCTCTCCAGCCGCCCCAAAGGAGGCTGCAGCCCAGCGGGGGGAGTGATAAGGTCTCCCCTGAGACTCCTCTCAGGTAACAAGTGATGGGACGAGGGGACATGAACCGCACCAGGGGAGGTTTAGCTGGGGCATCAGGAGGAATTTCTTTGCAGGAAGCCTGCTGGGCATTGGAATGGGCTGCCCGGGATGCGGTGAAGTCACTGTCCCTGGAGGTGATGAAGACTGGACTTGGCCTCAGTGCCACGGTCCAGTTGACAGGCTGGTGTTGGGCCACAGGTTGGACTCGGTGACCTGAGGACTTTTACAACCCGATTCTGTAATTTTTTTTACATTTTTTTCAGAGGAAGAACGCGGCATCTGATAAGGGCAAAGGCGAAGGAAGAAAAATATCAATATTTAGAGAGACAAGGAAACTGCGGAACCACTCCCTCACTGCGCCGGCGCCCGCGCAGCGTCACGGGGCGGGGGGGAG
>WEKX01021518.1:43560-105467 GCA_013390025.1 Pitta sordida
CCCAGGGCGGCCTCCGGCAGCAGCGGCAGCAGCGGCGGTGCCGGCAGGGACACGGGTCGGGCGGCAGGTGAGCGGGGAGCGCTGGGCCTGGGGAGGAGGGGGAGCAGCCCCCAGGATCGGCACCTGCTGTGCGGGGAGCCGGGGCTGTGCGGCTGGGCACAGGGTGACACAGGGTGACACAGGGTGACACAGGGTGACAGCCCTAATGCTCAGGGCGTCAAATCCAGGAGAAAATCCGCTTCGGCACGGGGGTGAGTGTCCACGTCTCTCACCGGGGCGTCGGTTCCCGACAGGGGGGCAGTGGTGCCGGTTAAGAGATGGAATCCACTTTAGTACAGTGGTGAGTGTCCCCACCTGTCGTGTAGGAGACCCAGGTTCGATTCCTGCCAGGGAGACAGTGTTAAGAGTTGGACTCGATGATCCTTGTGAGTCCCTTCCAACTCAGAATATTCTGTGAATGATTCGGTGGCTCAGGGTATTCTGTGAATTCTGTGAAACTTGGTCCGCAGGCAGGTTTGGGACACCGGGTGACAGCTCTAACACCGACAATGCAGTAAATCCAGAACCTGATCCGTAAGCAGGTTTGGGAGGGTTGACTTGCATGTACGGCTTCAGTGCTTGTAAGATGTTTTCGTGGATACGAAGGAGTTTGGTTTGTTGGGGGTTTTTTCCCCCAGTGGGACTCATTTTGCTGTGTAATGGGTCTAGTTTTAAAAGCAGCCCGTTTGGATTATGAAATCTAAAGTAACTTCACAGGTTTCAGTGGGCGCTTGGTGCTCAAATAAAATCATTTAATGAAATAGAGAAAGAGAAGTGGTAACACGCTGGCGTTAGGACCAGAGATAAACAAAAGGCTGTTGCAACTGTAAATGTTGAAGGCAGTGCACAGCTGACCTTCTGGTTTATGTTTTTTCAAGGATAAGGCAGACTTTCTCTGATCAAGTGAGAGGTAAAACCTGGAGCGCCAACATTTCCTCGCAAGTCGGGGAGCGCTTCAGTGACATTCCCTGGACGTTCCTTGAGTAATGGTTGGAAACCGTGGAGCAGAGCACTGCTGAAGGACTCTGGAGAAAAGCCAGATCTCCTTTTTCTCAGCAGGGCAAAGTACGACGTTACTGATCTGTAGCATTATTTATAAGCTCAGTGGCTGCGCATGTGGGGAAAATGTTCTCAGTTCCTTTTCCTTCCTTTGAAGAGAAGAGAATCTAGCTTCTGAACTCACTGCTTTCTCGTGGCTTTGAGCAGATGTTGCTTAAATGTGATTATAACACAAAATAGTATTTTCTGTAATTGTGCCCTGATTCTGAGTTACAGATTGCTTATCAGCAGATATTGCCAGTCATTAAAAGGAGCACATGTACAAAGGCTAGACCGAAATGATTCTGGGATTTTTACCTCGTTTGTCAGGGCCTAGTTCCATGTTAAAGGTATTTAGGGTTGCAGTGGCACTGCATGCTGCTGAACGTGGTTATTCTGAAAACCTGGCCTTCCTAAGGGACCTCTGAATGGGATATAGTGGTACAAACAGAGACTGTTGTGCTTCAGATTGCAGATGGATATATCTGGAGCAGCTAAAGTGATTACAGCTCCTGCTTTTCCTGCTGCAGATTAATGCCCCCACAGCAGGCTCAGCAGGCCAGGCCGTGTATCCGTCCCTCTGCCGCTGCAGTTTACATCCCAGCGTGCTTACATAACCTGAAATAAGTGACAGCCTCTGTTAATGTTGCCAATTTTAGACTGGGATGTCAAAAAGTGGAGTTGTTGAGTGCCTGTTCCCCACTGCTCTGCCTGCAGGTGTGTGTGCCAGAGCACCAGTATTAACAGCACAGCCATCATGATTTCAGGCATATCCTCGCCCTGCCCCTCCCTGCCTTGCTGTAGGTTCCTGCCCATCCGCAGGGCAAAAGCTGTGCCCAGGTCTCGGCTGCCCCGTGGCTCACTGGAGCAAACCCAGCTTTAGTACTGGCTTGGGGTGAGGCCCTAGACTTTGGGCTGGATTGGATGTTGCGTTTGGCTGTCCTTGCTGTACAAATAGCAACCCTTGGCAAAAGAGTGGGTTTCTAATATAAGGAATATCACTGCAGTGTAGATCTGCCAAAGTCCTAAGGGTTGCCAAAGTTTCTTAATGGAATGGAGTTTTTAACGAAATTTGGATGTATTTATCTTCTTGGCCCCATGTGGCTTCTTCTGTGTGCAGTCATTGAATTTAATTTGTTCAAGTGCATCTCTGCCACTAGTTTCAACAAAGGTGCTGCTTTTAATAGAACAAATTAAGGCTTTAGCCTGTTGCTGTGCACTCGAGTCAGGATTGGGAGACTGGCTGTAGTCCCTCCTGCCTCAGTTAAATAATCTTTAATTAGAATTTAATGGACTGCTTGTACAGGCTTTGACAAGTAGAGTGGAATCCATTTTAGTGTTATGTGTGTAACAGTTCCATGTGAGCAGGTTTCATGTGAGAGTTGTGTTTGCCCTTTGGGAAATAGAGGGGTAGCTGGGTCCAGATGAAATTATTTTGCAACAGTGTTCCTTGGTAATCTTCTGTAAGACTCTAATGTTTTCTCTGCCACCAGTTTAATTTCATTTAAGAAGGTTAATTCAGTTTAAACAATTCAGTTAATTTTTTTATACGTACATTTTCCTTGAATTTTTGTACATTTCACAAAGAATCAAGATGTTGATTATGTTCTTGCAGAGGTTAATGTGGAGTGTTCTGTAGATGGCTGTGCTAACTGTGTTAGTGCAGGAAAGTCTGGGTGATGTTGCCTGTTTCTGTTACAGGTCGGGAGTTCCTTATCCCTTCACTGGCACACAGGTTCATAGCAGAGATGGTGGATTTTTTCATTCTGTTCTTTATAAAGGCAACCATCATTTTAAGTATTATGCACCTCAGCGGAATAAAGTAAGTCCACGGTTTAAAGCTTTGGTTTATGCTCTAAGCTTTTCAGGCCCTTTGAGGGGTCAGGTTGTATTCATGCGACACTTGTGCATATGATGGCATTGAGTAACTGGCAGAAGTTTAGGAAAAAGTGCCACTAGGATAGTCTTCTTTTAAATACATCCTTGTTTTGGGGTCAGGTGGTGGAAACAGAGAGCTTGTACAGGTTCACAAACTCCTTACTAAGGACAGAGTTGACTTGCATATTTGTTTGGGGGTGGACGATTGTTAAAAAGCCCTTTATAATTTTCAGTGGGGAAACCATGACAAATAAACTCATCTTTTAAAGCAACCCTTAAAAACATCTAGATGTAGATGCCAGGTTTAGTTGGACGATAGGGTGGACTAGATGATCTTTGAGGTCGTTTCCAGCCTTATCTATACTGTGAATCTGTATTTGGCTGGGATAGAGTTAATTTTCTTCAGGGCATTTCTAAGGTGCTGTTTTTTGGATTTCTGACCTAAACAATGCTAACTGACACGCACAAAAAATAAAATCTGACGGAACGTGTCATGTATATATGTACTTAGGAAATGCAGCCTGATTGGTAGGAATGCTGCCTCACTACAGGCTTTACTGGGTGTCACTTTGGATCCTTAAAAAGTCCAGTTAGACATTGTGTACAGTACACTAGACAGAAAGATTCTTCAAGTTTACATTTTTACATCTTTTACAATTTTACATATGCAGATACAATTATTATATATAATAATAGATATAATAATAATTATAATAAATATAATCAAAGACTTTTCCATCTGCTTCATTAACTCTAGATATTTTATTCCTCAGCTCGTTTAGCTGTTCTGCTTGGGGTTGGGGGAATCAAATATTTAGCTTCCAAAACAATATTGATATAAATGATATAAATTGATATAAACAAATTGCTGTTTGAGACACAGTGAGGTTGTTCAGATAAGTAGCAATTAAAATGCCAAAACCTCCAACTGTTACTCCACAGCTTGTGCTCCTGTTTGGTTTTAGTAGGCTGAGCATTATAGAAAACGAAGTACTGGAAAGATGGGAAACATCTACATGTGTATCGGTTCTGTAATGTGGTGACGGTGTAACTTACAGCATATTCAGTATTACAGGAAGTTGCTCACAAAGAACTCCAGAGAAACATTCTTGTGGGTTTTCTGTTTGAGACACAGTGAGGTTGAGGTCAGGCTGAGCTGTCAGGGAAAAGGTACATCCTCTAAGGCACAAGGAAGACCTTTCAGGCCAAGGCTGCATTGAAGGGAAATTCAGGTTGTGCTACGCTGTTTTCTTAATTCCTGGGTTCTTTTTCAGCCTTTAAGTCTGAATAAAGAGGAGAGTAAGTAGTACAAATAAAAGATGGACTGGTTTGAAGTGGGACTACATGTTTATGTACACTTTACTTACTACACTTGATGAAAGTCTCAATTTGATGCATGAGTGGCAATTTCTTGCCTAAATACATGTTACAGTGTATATTCCAGGCATCAGATAAGAATGTTAAATATGTGTCTTTTATCTTGTGAAAATATGTTATTAACTCAAAACGGATGCTTCACATAGCTATGTTAGCATAAAACTCGGGTTTTGATTGCTTGAAGTTAAAATGTTCCTGTTGCATGCCGAGGCACACGCTTCCAACAGGGTGTGGTGAGCAGCAGAGACGACTGAGAATGAGGAACCTTGATCATGCAAGTCTCCCTAAGCAAGCAGGGGAGCCCCATACCCTCCGTTGCAACTTCTCCCTTGCACTTGTAGGGAAGTGCCACCTTGTCTTCTTCTGTGAGAGTTTCTGTGAGCAAGAGACTTGGGTGCCTTCCATTCACCCACAGAATGTTTGCCTCCTAAGAAGCGTGAGAGTTTTCAGAACAATTCTGCAGCTCGCTACCCAGGGACACCATTGTGCAAAAGTGGTAATAAAGAATGGCCTTTTCTTAAGGAAAAAACCAAACTAGGCAGCAACTCGGAAGGAAACCTCATGTTCCGAATTTTAATGAATTGTTTAGTATCAGAGAGGCCAAGGAGCTTTTGTTCTTTTACTAATTCCAGAACTCGAGGAGTGAATTCTAGTATTAAAGGGGTACCACTGGTATTTGGAGAAGGATGGTTTTAAAATTCAGTTTTGTTCTGTACAGGGACATCTCTAAGTTTGCCATGCATTACATCATAGAAGAAATAGATGAAGATACGTCCATGGAAGATTTGCAGAAAATGATGATAGTAGCTCTCATCTACAGGTTATTAGTCTGCTTCTATGAGGTAACTAATCATAAACAGTAACTCCGCTAATTAATAGTTGTCAGTTGTTGAAGAAATGGTTTTAGAAAAATCTGTCACCATTGGCCTATAAAGTCAAACCCCCTTTATGATATTTTGGATTATGTTCAAGCTTATGACATTCATGTAGTTGTGAGGATAACCAAGTTTTCAAGACCTGCCAACCACATGGTGCTGTGTGGAATTGTGGAATTGAAATAACCTTTCGTGCACAGATCATTTGCATTTGGGGAGCAGGTGGAGCAACCCCAGGGAAATTCTTGCTTGGACTGCGAGTGGTGACATGTGACACGTCTGTACTTGTTGCCCCCAGCCGTGTGTTAGTCATTCCATCTTCTAATGTCAGTATGACAACGTAAGTGCTCTTGGCTCAGTCACGTTGCATTCAGATTAACGGTGTTGAAAGTTTGTGTTCTGGGAGGAAATACACCATTGCCTTACTGCTGACCTTTGGGATTGCAAGAGCTACAGTCAAACTATGTGATCCAAAACTAAAATAGTGTTTCCATCACACCGAGTGTTTTTCAGGTTAGGTGGTAAAATCTCCTCTGGAGATTGATTTTTGTACTGTGCAAAACTGAGGCACTAAACTTGGAAGTTAATTTCCAGTATAAACAGAAAAGTGAAAATGTTCTATTCTCATTTCAGGTCCACAGTACGAGCTTTGATCAAGAATTTTTCTATTGCATCATTTTTTCCTGCTTTTATTACACTGCTGTTTTTCCAGCATAACAGAACAGCCTATGATATTGTAGCAGGAACTATTGTGGTCAGAAGAAATGGAGTCAGATGATACCAAAAGATGAGATTTCCGGACTGGTTTCAAACATGCCCGTCCATCCCCAGCGAATAAAGACCTATCCCAGAACTGAAATTGAGGTGTCTATCGGAATCTTTTGCCCTAATTAAATGGGAACTGATGCAGAAGCTAAAGAAAATGCATGGCTCCTGTATGATGCCAGCAGCTACCTTCAAAGTGTTGGAGTTTTCAGAGATGCCAAAGAAGTTCGGGAGAGACAGTATGTATGAAATCTGGGAGTATTAACCTCTGATTGATGAGACAGAAAGTGGCTGCTTCAGCTGCAGAAAGGAGCTGTTCTGTTTGTCTGTGAAAAGCAGATACCTACAAATACTCCACCTTAAACGTTATTCCTACAGTTTTGAATGTTGGCAGGTAACGTAGAAGTTTTCCAGGCAGTTGCCTGTCAAAGAACAAGGGGGAAGAGAACTGCAGTATTAAGACGGCAAAGCAAATCATATTAATTAAATTGCCACGTGTGGTGCAGGAGATCAGCAGTGTTTATCATCTCCTTCATTATTGCTTGATTACTGATCATCTTCCCGCACTTTTAAAGTATTTTATTACAGTGTTGATGTTAAAAAGTTTTCTGCATGGTTGTCTCAAGCACGGTCACTTACTTCACTTGTCCAAGCTCATGGAGAAACAGTAGCTGCTCTTTCCTCTGGGAAGGGTGTGTTACACTGCAGCGTTACTGAACTGGTGTGTGTAGATAATTCTGGAGCCATGAACAGTCCTGATCGTGCTAATGGAAGGGAACTTGTTTGCTTCTGTTTGGAGTTAAAGCACTTGTCTATTTCTTGCATATAACGCAGAGCAAAAGAACTTAATATGTTGCAGGAGCATGCAGAAAACGTCAGTTGAAATGTGTTATGGGTGTAAATCTGCAGGACAAATACTGGTTATTTTCACTTATCAGTCTGCCTATTTGTTTGTATATTCAGAATAACTTAAATACTGAATAAATAAGTCTAATATTTTGCATGACTACATAGCTTTGTTTGTTCTCATGTTAGTATTTTGGGGAATGAATATAAGCAACAGTGTTGATGTTTTACTGAACTTTGAGTAAGAGTTTGGAATTCAAGAGCCTAGTTTTTGTGTGTTCCTCCCTTAGATATAACTTGCCCCTCAGTGGCTGAAGTGCTCCTCCTGCCTTCAGTTTTGGACAGTGATTTGGTTGACAATAGAAATGTTTTGAGAGTTTGGTTATGTCTCGTCTTCAGATTAAATAATCAGTAATGTGCTCATATTCTGCATTATTTTTGTTTGACAAGTTATGTTCTTTTGTGCGTGAATGTTCAGTGTATGCATTCCAGTCTTTTGGAATGACTGAGGGCGAGAATGACATTTCCCCATTACTAATTACCTCTCCAGAATGTAGTTGCTAACTTTTTAGATAATAACTTTGTTTTTTTGTTTACTTAAAAAATAAATACTTGAAAGTGAGTTGTCTTGGCTAGAAGACTGGTGTTAAGAGTCTTTGCTAAAGCAGTGTATCTCTATCAAAAACCCTCGTAATTCTGAAGGTTACCATTGTTTCGTACTAACAAGTTTATTACCCAACAAAAGAACTTTGGCCTCTTAACTGTACCATTAGCATTAGAGTTATGTTAATGACATACCTGACTGAAATAAACACACCTCAGTACTGCAGGGCAAGAAGCAGGCCTCAAGAAAGTAAGCCTTTGAGGTTGCTACATCACTTTGAAGATGTTAACTGAAACAGACTTCAGAGGTACCTCTAACTATTCCTAGAAGCACAGAATTGTTAAGGGTGCAAAAGACCTCTTGGATCATCAAGTCCAACCCAGCACCAATAAATAAGGTCCTCCAGTGCCATTCACGTGTTTTTTGAACACTGAGGGATGGTGACTCCACCACTTCCACAGGCAATCTGTTCCAGTGGTTGACAACCTTTTCCATTAAAAGATTTTTCCAGATGTCCACTCTGAACCTGCAGTGGCCAACTTGAGGCCATGTCGTCTTGTCCTGTGACTTCTGAGAAGAGAGACCAACCCCCACCTGGCTACAGCCTCCTTTCAGGTAGAGAGCAGTCAAGTTTCCCTTTCTCCCCTGAGCCTCCACTTCTTCAGGCCAAACAACCCCAGCTCCCTCAGCTGCCCCTGCCGGGACTTGTGCTCCATTCTTTCAGAGAATGTTGCTAAGCTCTGGTGTCCAGCAGCTCAAAAGCTAAAGCTGTCAGAACTAACTCGAGTCCCTGCTACGGTCAATTTTACCTATTCACAATTTCAGAGGAACTGCAATAAAAAGTTTTGTTCTATTTACTGTAGCAGTGAACTAGAAAGTAGGATTCAAGATGGGGCATTCAAGACATTTGTCTCTTACGCAGCCTCCACTGAAGATGCCATTTTTCTCTGTTTGTAGGATAAGTACATGGCCAGTGATTTATGGCTAAGGGGGGAAAGTGAAAGCCGTGGCATTTTTCAGCTTTAGCCATCTGGAAATACATAACTGCATCTAATCCTTTTGCAGCTACAGGGGCATGATGTCCCTGAACAACAGTGTAGGTGAGAGGTTTTGAAGTCACTATTTTCTGTTTCTAGAAAAAGCGACTGTGCTCAACACATGAAAAGAGGCAGTTGGCCTTTGTCCTCCTGTCCTGTCCAGTCCAGCTCATGCTTAGGAACTCCTCTCACTCTGTCCCAGTGGCACCTGCAGCTGTAGGAGGGTGAGCAGTGCTGGGGGAAGGGCAGGAGTGCCAGCAAAGGCCCCAGCGAGGCCTCTGAAGACATTTCCAGCACTGACAGTTATGCAGAGCTCTTCTGTTCTAGCTGAGGGAAGAAGGCAAAGCTCAGTCACAGACTGAATGCTGTGACTTGGTACCGGGTTCAGCTGTAGGTCCCCAGGTGAAGAAGCACTTCCTCTTACTTTCCTAGAGTAACCTGTTCTCCAAGAAGTTCCTTTAACTGCTACAGAAGTGGAACCTGCTCAATTACTAATTTACAATTGGGTGGGCCTTCTGCTGGTCAGAACAGTTGTGTTTGTAGCATTAGCTTTTTTTTTTAACAGCACCACAAAACATTAACTGTGTGCAGTCAGCTGCCACAATGATAAGCTGCTCCAAGCTTCAGTCTACACTAAAACTCCCCTTTGCCACAGGAGACCTTTAACTTACTTAAGATCCTCTGAAATCTGTGACCCTACAACAGCAGAGGTTGAAGAAAGCGTGTGACAGTTGCTCAGGTTGAGGGAACACTGCAGGTGCCTTTACAGAGAGTTAAAAGTGACAGATAATATTTCGCAGTTTTTATTGATGGCATTTATCCCATGGTTTAACATGTTAATTATACTGTAATAAACATGGCTTTAATATTAAACTTTTCCTTATTATCCAAAGTCACCACAGTCCATTTCAGTAAATATAAAAATATATACTTAATACTTTGTACAATACTGGTTTTTGGTCCAAACAAAAATGGATCAGAAAAGCCAATAAACTTACTTTAAGAATTCCCAATTTTAAAGATTTTCTAAATGGATTTAGGCAACTTTGAATAATGGGATTTACATAAAATCTGAGACAATACTAAACAAAAATGGCCGTAACACACAAAATTAAAGTTTCCATTTCACAGATTTGTTATGCCAAAAAAGTACACGGAGAAACAAATTGTATTTACACGTTTCATAATAAAATAACAAGGCGAGACAGGTGATAAAGGGCTGTAAGAATGAAAATATAGAAATAGCATATAATTATTAAATGAAGAACTACAGATCTAACAAGTCCTTAGCATGGATCATCCTTAAATCAGTCTTCCTCTATCAGAAAATTTTAGTGCACGATACACCCAAACTCACTCACTTCACACATACACCGGCACAAACTCAGCATAGAAATCATTCGTTACCAACATTCTCTACTCTATACAGCATTCCTCGCTGATATAATTACAATTCCGAGGCGTCGGTAAACGCGGATGAGCGCACGTAGTGGTGCGGATGAGGAGGTATTGGACAAGCCATTCACTGTGCAGGCTCTACTCAGGGCTACAGCCAGACCATGCCAAGTCAGTGAAAGAAGGAACTGGAGACTTTCGCTTGAGAACAGCTTTGTTGCCAACTTTACTTGCTACCGAAAAACGTAACGGGGAGAGGGAAGGGAAGGAAGGAAAGGAAAGCTAAGTTTTATATTCCTTTATGCAGATCTGACTTCCGATCAGCCAGCGTGAGGTACAATCCCAATAACTGAACAATTCAGGGTAGCAGCTGCACGAGTCATTCAGGGTAGGAGCTGAACAATTCAGGGGAGTAGCTGCTTCGAAAGTTTTTGATGTTTTACCAACCAGGCATTTACTTTCTACGTCTAATTGCAGTCTTTATCTTCCGGCCAGGAACTGAAGGTCCAGAGGCAGAGAAAACATTTTTCCCATTAGCCCTATCAAAAGAAATTAGTAGTTCAGAGTTTAGGACAGTGTAGCTGAAAATTCAGTAGCAGCACTGAGTAGATATTCCAGAACAACTGTTTCATAGTCTTGTCTCACTAGTTATCAGCTGGCAACAAACGTCAAATGATGAATGGGAGGAAGAGAGTTCCAGAAACCAAACCCAATTAAATCTCTCTTATTCAGAAGGTAAGGAGCAGCATAATGGCTGGATACGGATTTTACCTTCCAAGAACAAGACACTCTCCCATGTGTTGGTGTGTGATATTCCTGACAGCTAGGCTCCTTTAGACATACTGTTGCTTAGGTAGCAGGTCAGACTAACACAAGGAAAAGTGCCAGATTTAGTTTCAAACTCCAAGGGTCATCTGAACACCTCATGATTTAAGAGCAGTAGAGGCTGAACACTGTCCACTGATAATACCCGAGGCTCAAGTGAAATTCTGATACGGTCTCTTACCCCACTGTAAATGCTGCAGGCTGGTTGAACGAAAATCCTGAAGTGCCGGAAGGCTGTGCAGGAGGATTTGCACCAAAAGTGAATACTCCTGGGTTATTTGGAAAGCTGAAATTAGTAGTATTACTTCTAAACTGGAATACAGAACCTGGGAAAACGGGGTAGAAGCAAAAAGGAGTAAGAGAGTTGAAATCCGAGTTCATCCTTTCCAGCAAAAGCCTCATGTTCTTCCCCTCTAAGAAATTCTTTACAGGTTGCTTAAGATGACAAAGTTGTGGGAGTGGCACCTGAAGTGCCAGATTCCTACAGGAATATTACATTGAATGAATCCACTCAGTTCAACAGAGATTGAGGGATTCTTAAAGTAATACTGCTGGCTCACTGATAATTGTCTGCTAACTTTTGTGCCACCATTAAAGTTTATATGTGACCATACTGAAGTTCATTAATGAAGTCTTAAACTGTAGCCTGGAATCATGTAGATTTATAGTCAAGTAAACTTTCGTGTGTTCATGTAGTTGATCTGGGCACTCCCTTTCCTTTAATGTGCTCACACAGCGCCTCATCTTCAAAAACCCCGAACATTCCTATCATCAAAGTAACTGATGAGCAACATGGACACCCCAGGGAGAATTTTACCTTTAAATGGCTACCTGATTAATGACAGCCCAACTGAGTAACATGGTGTGCAAACTAATCTACTGGTTCGTACAAAAATGTCAGTTACTTTTAACAGAGACTATTTTGTAAAACTTCTGAGGACAAAAAGGCGGCTTTTTTCCCCCTTTATGTACTTGATGTGTACTTTACTACAGATGTTCTGACAGTGTTTTTGAACTACTAGTGTGGAACAGGTCTTTCCTACACTTTAATTAAAGGCTCCTTCTCTGCCCCTCCCCTTGCCGTTTTACACCTCATTAGTAAAAGTGTCCTCAAATATATCTTAACCCATAAATGCTTACAAAACCCAAACCAATTCTGACCATGTATTGCTCAACGAAGCCTGTCAAAGTCAGATAACTAAGAACTACTCTAATAAATCAAAAAAACCCCGATTTTGCAGTGTTTCTGCCCCTCTGTTTTGCACAAACTTACCAGTGATTGCTCCATGGTTCTCATTATTTCCTTTTAATCCCTATGTTTATCAATAAAATAAAAGCCCGGGATTTAGTGGTAGGGTTGCAACCTTCATGTCTGCCAAGTCTCTTGTGGAGAAGGCTTACACCTGGACACCTAGAGCACATCATGTCTCCACAGCCAGATACAAATGACAACCCCTATACCCATTACTTTTATGGAGGACAATTCCTACATTTAAAATACATGCACAAAGCCAATGTCTTCTTTCTGTGTATAATTTAAAGTGCACTTCATGAAAAAGAAAATAAAATCCATCATGTTTGAGACCAAAAGCCAAGAGGTGGGTGGACACTCACCGGCATTAGGAGTACCAGAGCCAAACCCGGGCTGTTGGGGTGCCTGCTGTCCGAACAGAGAGGGTTGAGTGCTGCTCGTCACCGAGCCGAAGGCAGATGGAGCCGGCTGGGTGCCAGCTGAGAACAGCGTTGTCGACAGTGATCCAAAGCTTGGAGTGCTGGGCTGACTGGAGCTCTGGCTCGGGCCAAATGCTGGTGGCTGGCTGGTGCCAAAGGCTGGGCCGGCAGCAGGCGCTGGAGGCCCAGAGCCAAACAGAAAGGAAGATGACGACCCTTGGGAACAAAGGAGGGATGTCAGTATGTGCCGTTTCCCTCCAAACCCTCAAGAACGACTCCAGAAACAAAGTGTCTCAAACCACAAGTCAAGTAGCTGAATACTCACCTTAATTTCATACTAATTGCATGAGTGTATGATACAAATACTACATCAGCCACCACAGGAATTGCACCTTTTCTTGTCATTAACATGAGAACATCCTTATCGGCGTCAGACAAAATTGAATTTCAAACATGCTGGTTGCCTCTTCACGTTCTACCAACGAATTCCCACAAATAGTATGTTTTAATCTGTATTTACTAAAAACTGCTTCAACCACACCCAGAGAATACTCACATTTTTCAAACATGCAGAATACAGCCCCTAGTTCAGCAGAACATGTATCTTTTCTTGTCAGCAACCCTCCCCCATCCAAGTGTTTTTACCATTAACAACTTCCGGAGGTCAAATAAAGCTTGCAGTGATCTCTGTACTCGAAAACTTGGTTTAGCAGAGTTAATTCTCTACCTATCATCAAAGAGAACCAGCCCCACTGTTTAGCTGCTTCAGTTCTGCATGGCCAGCAGAAATAATGCCACAAAAATGAAATGCAAGTGAACAGTGACTCTGAATGTATGCGGCAGATCTGCTCTGCAAAAGGGACATTTTTATCAGCACTATTAATGCAATCTGAGCAGCTCTCGTGCAACAGGAAACACCCTCTATTGCACCATAACCTGGAATGGCTGACTTTCTTTCCAAGATGAACAGGTATGTGGTAAAAGACAGGCTTATGCATTTGGGAAGATGTTTGAAATACGGTGTCACCTACTAACAAATTAACACTGAATATTTACTGATTTGTAAGCAGGTTAAATTGATCTGCTGGCTGCTTTAATTTAGGATTGTTTTCTCTCTGATACATGAAAAAGTATGTAAATTAAACTTCTACGACTGACAAAGTTAAGCCCTCAGATCGAACCAGATTAAGTCTTTCCCTTGCAGATTCAATCTTACTTCCAACATATTGCATGGCTCACAGAAATAAAGACAAATTGGTGGATTTTGTATTGTGTTGTATTGCTTCATGCAATTCATGCAGTGCAGTAATGAACACAAAATATGAAGACACTTTGTATTTCTTATTGCTGTCTTCTCTAAATTGCTACATAATTAGCAAACACTGGCCATGATCCTTAATAAAAGCCAACGCTTAAGCAGCAGCAATTGCTTGTAGAGATAGTGTGTGTCTATGTACTTGTGAGGGAAGGACTCTGCAAATCCTGACATTATTTCAAACAGTTTTAGGTATGGGAGAGAAAAATAAGAAAAGTTGTAACACCTTGACTACTAACTGTAAGCACTGGAAAAGAAACTATTTAATCTCATAGGGAAAAGGTCCTATACAAACTGAAAACCAGGAAAGGATTGTCCCTTGCATAAAACAACCCTGTTGCTGCGTTTCCCAGACTGAAGAAAAACGAGCCCAAATTTACACTGCTGAATGTGAACACAGTCATACCGCCCTATCCACAGATTGCGCGTCTCCGCAGGGTCCTGCAAAACCTTTAACCCCCAGATACTGGTACACCATTACTATACATACAGGCCACACCCACTGCTCTGCCTCCCACCCATCTGGAGCGCTGGGGAGCGTTTTCGGAACCTCCTCACAGCCTCAGCACAGGGGAGCGAAGGGAACTGTTTCTGAGCCCTCTCTGACTGGGGAGACCGCCAGGGAATCCCTGGGCTTTTCTTCCGCCACGCTGCCGCTTTTGCCGCTGCCAGGCCACTGCCACCGCACATGCTTGCGCTGCCGCCGCAGTGGGGAAGCTCCCCCTGGGGCTGTGGCACATGCTTGGACTGTGTCCCTGGAGGAGGCTGCAGTCCACTGCGGCTCCATGCCACAGGCGGTCTTGGAGCTCGGGAACGCCTGTAACTGCAACACTGCAACACCCCAAGACCCCTTACGAGGGCAGGTGGCATCAGTGGCAGAGGCTTTTTCCCTTTAACTGTGGAGGCTATGATACATCTGCTGGTCGGTATCACCTCCCCTGCCTGTAGCCATGGAAACAGTAACACACAGATGCACACAGGCAGTCCCCCCTCGCAGTTTGCAGGTGCTCCCTGGCAGGGACAAAGGGACAATGGCTTGAGAGTGCACACGGGTGGGTGGGGTAGAGGGGGGAAGCAGACAGTCCAAGTGGAGGATGGTGCAGTGCTGCGGGAGCGCTTTCCCTGGGGCTGTGTATCAACAGGGACCCCGGACAGGCTTAGAATGACAGGGGAGGGCGTAACTTCTCATGAGCCCGATGGGTCTCAGTGCCGGCTTGTGGCCTGGGGCAGCTGGGGCAGGCAGCACTGATGCATCCCTGTGTGGGACTATAAATGCCACGTAACCTCTGTAACACTCGGAGCGATCTGTGGCTGCCCCCAGCGCCGCCCTCCAGCCCCACGGGCGTGCCAGACCTGCCCCACAGGGAGCGGCAGCGCTGCCTCTCCGCGAGGCAGAGCAACCGTGCATGCATCAACTGGAAATGTTTATGAATAACTGATTAAATAATTTTTCACAAATGGGTGAAGCAGCTTATAATTACGTGTGGATAGTCGAGGTAAGACTGCACTCAATATATTTTACTCTACTTCTATGCATTTGGCCTGCACATTTTCCAAAGCAAAATACTGATGAAATAGTATCTCTGTGAAATGCCAAAAATGAGAAAAGAAGAAGAGCATCTATTTAAAATGTACCTGTTGAACTTGATGTAGTCGTGGCTCCAAAAGTAAAGCCAGAATTTGCTGCATTAGTACTGCTCTCTCCTGAACCAAACATAAATGGATTAAGAGTTGGGCCACTGCTGGAAGATGTGGTCGCTGGTTTGTTTTCTTGAGAGAAGCCAAATGACTGAGATGTTGCAGATTCTGCAGGATTGCCAAAAACAGAGCTGGTCACAGTGTTGCTGGTTTGTCCAAACACAAAGGGAGTGGGAACTGGCTGAGGGTTCGAGGAAGAGAGGGTGCTGCCAAACACACCACTGCTGTTGGCTGAAGTGGTGGGTACAACTGTGCTGGAGGAAATGGAGCTCAAGAAGCTGAAAGATGCTCCTTGATCTGAAAGGAAGAAACATGGTTACTAAGGCACACAAATGGAATTTAACAGCCAAGAATTTTTCAGTGATGATCACTGAAGAACTTTAATCCTCCAATGAAGACTTCCAGCAAATCAGAGGAATACTACTGTGTAGTATCTATGAAGTGATACTGAAGTATTTCCTGTTGCATAGCTGCAAGTACATGGAAGTAAGATACTCCCTCTCTCCTTTCCTTTCCCTATTAAAACCGTTAGTACGAGGCTTCTATACTGCATCATGTTACAGATTTTATCTCCAGCTCAGCAGCTGTTACTGAGAAAATACAACCTCTGTGCTTAGACAAGAAGCAATACAGATTCCTTAAGGCGTGGTGATTATTTTGTCTAAACATAGTCTTTAAATTTACAGAAATTTATAAAGAAATTGCCACATTGTTTACACATCAACAATCACAACTGAAGAGTGGCGGCAGGAGAATATTAACCCCATAATTAACCCCATAGATGTGTTCAGTACAGCCTCAGAGGTATGATTTGATAGACATGGTCAGACAAGTGAAGGCAAAAGATGTTCTGCTTACCACAAGTACTGGTTTGTGCCCCAAATGTGAAAGGTGGCTTGGCCTGCTCACTTTCCTTTTCTGATGGTTTACCAAAACTGAAGTTAAATACAGGATTCGCTGTGCTCTCCTCTTTGGTATGCTCAGCTGTCCCAGATGAAAAGATAGGTTGTGGCTTTAACTCTTCATTGTCAGATTTCTTTCCAAATGATAACGGACCAGCAGAAGTGACAGAGTCTTGTTTCTCTTCTGCCTTTCCCAAAACAAACTGTGAGGCAGGTGCAGACTCCAGGTTACCAAAAGAGAAACCTCCCTTCGTTGAAACAGCTTCATCCTTTTTCTCATCTGACTTCTTAAATGGCAAAGCAGGTGATGCCATGTCCTTTTCTGCTGTAGTTCCAAAAGTGAAGCCACTGACTCCGGTCTTACTCTCAGTAGTAGCTGTGGAAGTAGAACTTGTGCCAAACCCAAAACCTCCCAAAACTGGTTCCTCTTTCTTTTCCTGTCCTAGGCTCGTTGTTCCAAACTGAAATGTTGAAGGAGCCTGACTGCTTGTAGATGGAAGTCCAAAAGTAAAACTGCTACTTTTACTTTCTTTTTTGCTGTCTTCTGATTTAGAGTCTGAGGGAGAAACTCCAAATTTGAAGTTCCCTGAACCAGTAGGAAATTTAAATCCCCCGGCCACAGTGCTGGATGATGCAGAATCAGAGGCAATGCCAAACTTAAAGCTACTTTGTTCTCCAAATTTAAAATTCCCTGTGCTACCCAATGTTTGAGAAGATTCAGAGGACGACGATGGCAGACCAAAGGTAAATGATGGTGTTGCAGCATTTGTAGACACAACAGCAGTACCAAAACCTGGAAAAATAAGAAATAATAATATCAAGTCGGCAATATATGATGCACCCCCCTATACCCAAACTTAAGTAAGAGACAGCCACGCTTCCTCTCTACACAGACCTTTTTGCAATGGTGCTCTTCTGTCCACCACTTGGCTTTGAAAAGCATGCTGCTCATTTCTTTGAAAGATCATGCTTTTAGTCTAAATGCCAAATGAACCAGCACATAAGGCTTGTAAGGAACAGCCGTGTCACTGGTATGAACTTTTCTCTAAAAAGCATGAATCTTTTTCTGGGGAATGAAGTGTGAAAACACAGGCACTTTACCTTATTTAAGCAATATTCCTTGATGAAAAATGGGCAATTTTTTACCATACGTCAATTGAAAAAAACCCATTGTACTTAGAAAAATCAATTGCAGTCTGCACACCCTCATTTTTTTTCTCATGAAGTATTACCTTTAAGCTCTGCTTTGGTGCCTGGCTTTGCACTTTCACAAGCTACACATTTTGTGGCTTCCGCTTTGTTTTGGACCAAGCAGACCTCACATTCCCAGCTTCCTTCAGGCTTCTTGAATTTGTCCAAATCCAGGAAACCTCCAGAAGTAGCAGAAAATGTAGAAACACTGCTACTAGTCACAGGCACTGAACTCCCTGAGAAAGAAGCGAAATAGTTAATTATCCTGCTTAAATCATAAAGCGGACAGGAACTTTTAAAGAAACTCTCCAATGGTCACCAAATTGTAAAGGACACAAGCGTAACAGTAAAAAAAGATCAAGCTACAAGTAAATTTCAGTCAAATACAATCTGAGAATGTAAATAATAGAAAAACCTGGATTCTTCTTTACAATCTATATATGATTTTAAGCACAAATTGAACCAGTGACACTTAAACAGCAACTGCAGTTCATAAAATACAGCGACACAGCCTATTTCAGATGTAAATTACAGGTACTGTGCTGAACTAAAGCTACTAAAAGAATTTCTGGTGACACATGTAACTGGTAGTCAAAGTGAGCATCATTCCAGTTAATGATCACTGTCAAGTGATGCGAGGCTGAGAATTTACGAGAATGATTCAACAGCAAGTCACAGAGATGCAACACATCCAACACTGCACAGGGAGAAAAGAGAAAAAAAATAAAAAAAAAAATAGAAGAACTCAAAGCTTGCAAACCCACAACTCTGTGCTCACTACACAAGCTACACTGTCTTCAACAGCGGCAGAAACTGGCTTCTGAGGCCTGAAAGATCACACTCGCCTTCTGAATTTTTTTCCTAATTTTTGTGCCCTGTAAGAGGTGTCACTTGATGCTGCAGCCCTCAACAGCAAACTTCAGCTCTGCAAGTGGGAGGAGTGAAGCAGACACCCGGAGGGCACAAAAGCATCATGTAATCCTCATGTTCACCTACAGTTTTAAACCACTGAGGGTGGCATTCAAGAGAGAGGCAGAAGGTAACATCTCAAAGTCAGAACAGTAAAGACGGGAATAGGTCTTCTTTTCCACTGCACATTCAGGGAATTTAATATTTGCCCATCTTTCTTGCCTCATTCATCCCCCTGACAGCCGTATCTGTGCAATTCTCTGTGCCATGGCAGTCAAGGTAAACCCCTCAGTTCTAAGATTCTTCCTTGCAATGGCCAGAGTCTTGGACAAAAGTGCTGGCTGACCACTCTGAGGATGGCAGTCCATGACACTAAGCTTCCTCTAAAATTCATTATTCTTGTCAGAAGAAATTCCACTCTTACTGAACAGATTGATTACCTAATCACAACCAAGTTCATCTTACTTCCCCCTGCCAGATGTATTTGCAAGTGTGTTTTTGACATTAACTGATGTTAAGAGCCAATGAAAATTAACACTAAAATAATTATTTGCGTTTTAAAAAAGACTAAATTCACTCAAAATCAGTTATAATCACATGTAACAGGAAAGAATCCAGAACTGAACTGAAGAAGGTACCCACTTCCCCAGGGTCTGTAAGAACCTCGACCTTCCCACCCCGAACAAGGTCACATGTTTTTGGAAGGCTACTACAGCCTTCACAGGCACAGCTAAACATATGGTTTAGTTTTAGCCTAGTACAACTACACTGGCTTGGAATCTGGCTTCATACCTCTGCTCAATTACACACATGCTGATTGGTGACATTCTTAGCCATGTTGTGTAAATACTGTTTCTCCTTATGTTTTGAGAGAGGAAAAAGAACCCTGCAAACCCACGTAGTTATTAACTCTTTCTGCAGAGTTCATATTTTCTCCAATGTAAAGTGAGTCAATTGGTTTTCAGCTAATTAAAGCATCCATTTTAGTCATTTTTCATCAGCAGCTGCAAAGCAGGGTATATTTGCTTCAATTCAGCTCTCCACTAATACATTTCACAATCAGCTCAACTCATGTCACAGGCTGAGACCTCCTAAGTGCCTGCAACCATTCCTGCAGACAGCCACTAATCCCTCCTGTCTGGCACACAGCCATGCTGCTGAAAATATTTTTCATATTCAACGTATTTTATTCTGTACAAAACGCACAGAGGTTGAGGTTGAAACAACTGAGAAGAGAGGAACAAACCTGGTTTCTCAGACTGACAAGCTACGCATTTGCTGTCTTCTGCCTTATTTGATACAAGGCACACCGAACAGTTCCAAGAACCTTTTGGCTGTTTAAATTTGTCTCCAAATCCCAGAGTGACTGTTGTGCCAGTGCTGCTGGAGGAAGATGTCATTGTCACCGAGCTGTCTGTGACCACTGGCATTGTCAGAGCAGGCACCACTCCCGTTCCAGGCTTTGGTGTCTCACATGCTATACATTTTGTCGCTTCAGGTTTGTTCTGTACCAGGCAGGTGTCACAATCCCATGTGTTGGGTGCTGGTTTAAACCTGTCTTCAAAGCCCAACGTCCCTGTTGTAGGGACTGCCGTCTTAGAGGAGACACACTGGCTTACACTTATTGTCTGTTTTGTACTCTCAACAGTCGACACTTTAGCAGCTTCGCACGTTACACATTTGCTGTCTGTGGTTTTGCTCTGCAGACAAGGGTCAGATGTGTCAGACTGCCAAAATGAGGACGCTTGTTTAGAGGTGTCTTTACCTGCAGAGAAACTACTTATTGCAGGCCTTGTATAGACCACTGTGCTTGTAACAGGCTGTGCAGAAGAACAGGAGGTTGTTTTCCCAGTCATAAAGCCTAGTTAAACAAGAAAAGAAAAATTAAAGAAAAGAAAAAAAGGAGAGATCTTACTGATAAAGCAGTACCCTGGCTGCATGTAACTTACTTAAAATACTCGAGTGTAAATTTAAACCAAGTGTCAACGGTTGCAACTATACATCCCAACTAACTGCAAGAGGAAATCCCTAGAAACCTTAGCTAAAGGGATGAAATTTCACACACTGCGCTGGGACACAACAGAACATTTATTTAAAGCTTGATTTAACTCCTCATTTCCCAGGAAGTTTCTAAATACAAATCTCGTATTTCTCTGCCACTATGCTGGTAAATACGAGTGTGAACAAACAGTACTGAAAGCTTGCTGTCATGGACTAGAAATAATCCAGTTTCATTTTAGGACACCATGACAAATCAAATCAAATTTCTAAAGCTATTTCTGCCGTCGTAAATGACTCACTTCTATGTTAGTAGCTGCACAGAAGTTGGCACTTGAACCAGCAATCCCCACAGTATTCCCTAACAAGTACAGAGTAAAACTTAAGTAATAAAATTAAGAAAATCAAACTATTTTTATCTATAGTCTTTGCTCAAAAACGCACTGGACACAGATGAACTCCTTATTTAAAGGTGGCAACTTTTCAGAAAACAAGAACGTCCAATGCGGAAACACTAATGAAAATGCTGCAGCAATGCACCTTCAGCACAAATTGTACTTGTAAAGCTAAAATGCAGACTTTCTTTCTTATGATGTTGTTGTTGTCTTGGGGTTGGCTTTTTTCCATCAGAAGTAGAATCTTTGAGCAGTGTGGATTCAGAACCTGTGTCTCTATTAAACTGATATGTCACTGCACTCACAGGTCTTTCCTTAAAACACACAGCATATCTTCTCTCATTTAGCTCCTTGCAATATAAAAAGGCAATTGTCATTGAAAAGTCCTGTTGCAACTCAGGGCTTATGGGGAAAGATCAAATTCAGTAAGTCCTTCTTGAAATGAAAATCATCAAATCCACCCCCACCCCTCCTTTCACTAAACAGATGAAAACAACTGCAATGACTAAAAAATCCAAATCTTTTAAGTGCAACAGCCCACTACTACTTAAAATTTACATTTGTATCCATAGCGATTGTTATCATTTAGGGCCAAAATATTAGCAGCATTTGAAACATTTCTAGGAATGAAATTATCTTCACTATTCTCCATTTCTGGAGATGGTGAAGGTGAGAGAGGAACGTTTGTAAAGCATTTTACAAACATTTCCATTCCAATTAAATAAATCTTATTTATTTAAAACAAAACACTGATCCAACATAAAAAGAATTAGTCAAGTAATTTTCAATTACAGCCTAACACACAGAGAAGAAATGCATCTGGTTTTAAGTTGCAGTTTTCCTTTCAGCAACGAAAGCCACTTACAATAGAAGGGGATATCAACCCTAACGGATGCAGCATTTAATGTTCTCCTGTGTTTGTATTTATAGCTGATGTTGCCTTACCTGTGACAAATCAGGAGGGGGTTTTGTTGCTATTGTGGTGGGTTTTTTTAAAAATCAATGCAGTTGTACACAAGTGTATTCTGTACAAAATATTTTTTAAAAGAGATCATTATCTCACCAGGGCTTTTCAGAATGTCTAACACACTTCCTTGCTTTAAGAACTTTGCAGGTTTGCAGAGGCCATCATATTCTTCTTCGTCTTCCTTTTTATTGCTGGCGCTGTTCACAGTGGTGCTACCTTTAAAAAGAAAAGAAACCCCACCTTTTACAAAGAAATCCACTTAGAATCTACTCGTGTTCCCTATAAACAAGAATTTCCACCTTTCATTCTTATGTGAGAATCTTCAAAATTCTACCTTGTTTCCAACAGTTTAAGTTACAATTAGGTTAAAAGCAGATCTGTCACTGAAAGCACCCTTTGCCTGCAATTTGTAACGCACTTAGAAATGACAGATACCTCTTTAATATACAAAAGAGAATCAGCACTTTAGATGTGAAATGCAAAAATTTCTGTTACCTGGACTAAGTAAGGATGTCACTGGTGTATCAATAGATCCAGAAAGCTCTGCTGACTTTACAACAGGAACACTAAATGTAAACTTAATCTGCTATGAAAAAAGAGAGATTTTTTTAGATTCTAATAAATTTTTATCAAGTTTCACACAAATAATGATCTGAAATCCAGTCTTCAAACTTTTTATCAAAAACTACAAGGCAGAATTCTATATAATTTGTTTCCCCCCTTACCAGAGCAAATTCTGCTATATTGCTCTGCAGTATTCTATTAAAGCCTCGAGAACCCAACACTGAGCTTTATTTATTTTACTTACAGACAATGGAGGTAGTGCTTCCACCTCAGTAGATTTCACAATTGGAGATGAAAATACAAACGTAGGACTGCCAACATTACTTGCTGGTTGTACCTGTATTTTCAAAAGAATTAAAAGTTTGCATCTAAAGAAAAACACACAGATGAAATAAAAGCAGCTACTGGAATTCACTAACAGACACTCTGCAGTGAAGTTGGGAAATCTGATGTTTAGAATTTCTAATCCACAGCTGAGAGTTACAACAGAAGAAAATTAAGCTTTCAAGTGAGTGTATAAGATAGAAGCCAAATCAAGAACTTTATGCCCCCCCAGCTCCAAAGCAGAACACAGCCACGATTGATTCAGGAGGTTATAAACTCATGTTGGTTAGATTCGTGAGCACCACAGCAAAAGTTAACATTCAGCAAAGTGGATGTATATCCACCTTGAAAAACTATTCATGATACACGACAAAAGACCCACCTTGTTCATCACTGCTTTTGAGACAGTGCTTGGTGATGATGAGACGGCACTACTGGCAGGGAAACTGAAGTTGAAGGTCGGCAGCGCTGCCATACTGATGGGCAGGGGCACGTCGGGGAGTGCTGCTTGCTCCACCTCCTAGGTGTAAATTTTAATTGTTGTAAGTCAAAATTTTCCTTTAAAAGAAGTTGTAAGTTTTAATTTTTCACTACCATTAGGGAAGCTGTGGATTTTGGGTTTTTTTCTTTCACAAGACATACTACCTTCCTAACCGATCCTAGTCTTAATCTTTTAACAAAGTTAAATACAGCAGAGGCATTTATAGGCAAAGCAAGTTTTGAAAAGGAATCCTAACAAAAGGAATTCCACTTAAGTCTGACATGTAATTTTTATTTATGGCAGGCCTGTTTCCATGCAATACTACATTCTTACTGTCCAGTAAGAATACTGCAATTTAGCTCCAAGTTGTTACCTGTGCAGAACAGAGAGGGGCACAGATCAGATTTATTTTTGTTTTCTGTACTTTAGCTATTAAAAATCTGGAGAGATATAACCATTCTATTATGATCCCCTTATCTCTTCAACTGAGAGTACACCTTCATGGCAAATGCAAGTATCCACAAATGCTGTGGATACTCAGTCTCGCATTTTGCAAGTGTCCCTCTTGCAAAATTAGGACATCTGTCAAAGTCTCTGAAGTCACTACTCCAGTGAACTTGGAAAAAGATAATGTTAAAAAAAAGTATGTGCCAAAACCTCCAAACCAGAGCACAGAATGCCAAAAAAGGAAGCCTGATGAGCAGCAAAGATGATACTCCCATAAATGTAGTCTATACCATGTATCAGGATGCAAATTTAAAACTCAGAAATCAGTGTACCTTAAGAACTTCCAGTCGTACCCTTGTCTCTTAAAGTATTTGATTACCAAGATTAGATAAGAGTTTAAATGGGAATAGCCAATCTAATCACAATTTGCACAGTAGTACCAAGATCTGCCCAGAATTGACTAAGCAGAGATGTACTTTGCTACTACAGATATTCAACATACCCTACAGCTCACATATTTCAGAGATTTGATCTGAGGAGTCTATCACACCTTGATATTGAGACCATTTTGACTACGGAAACGTTCTCTAGTATTTACTGTTTCTTCACTTTGCATCAGCCAGAAGACTGATTTAACCTTTTTATCATTAAAATGCAGTAGAAGGCAGCTTACATAACATCCCGTCAAGAAAATAACCTTTGGGATAGTAACAACCATTGTTTCATTAAATGGACTTCCACCACTGAAAATAAAAAAAACCCCCTCTAACAACGGGTTTGACTAAGTGCCAAAAATTGTGAATGATCATTATCAGACATGCAGGACACTGCCTTCTGCTTCAGGTTCTAGGCCTCTACCTTTCTACATTACTTAAATAATAACAAAGAAGTTTATTAATTTTGTTATATTTACTCAGCACTTACTTAAATAACATTTATTTCTAAAAACTGTACAAATCTCCACCAAATTTGCTCATTCAACCCCTAGTAAAGAACTTCATAGTATGAAGCATATCCAAGATAACACAACGAGGGAATTAAAAAATAGAAAACCAAAGCTGAGGCACTTAAACAGATAACTAAACTAGAACCTGCTCTGAAACCCACAGTAAAACATCCACAAAACTGAAGTGGCATTACTCTAAATTACTACGAGGCAATGAAACCGACATACTGAGTTATTTCGCTAACCTCAGTGACACTAATTAACACCAGAGCCCCTTACCGGTTGTTGTTGCTGCTGTTTTTGTCCCACTTTTGATGAGTAGTATCGTTCTCTTTCCCTCCTCATCTTGCCGCAAGCACTATCCATTCTTCCTCCCGAAGACAGACCATTGGATGCAGGAGTATCGGGTTTGGGGTAACTCAAATTGCTGGCACAGAATAATAATACACAGGTTGAGGAACAGGGACAAAGAGGGGACCCTGCCCAGGTGTGCTCAAAAAAGGTCACTGGTTAAGTACTGGCTAGTTTTAAGTTGTGGAGTCACAGAGCAAGGCAGAAACCTTAACTCTTTTGGAAGTTAAGACTTCATTGCTGGGGATACTCAGTCTCGCATTTCAAATGAGAAGATAACGTCCTCGTTAGAAGCAAAGCATTCCTGCATTACAAAAGAAACTACAGCTCAGAGAAACTCGGTGAAACTTGAAGTTTTGCTGCTTGAGCAGAAACAATTCCCTTACTGCTATTAGATAGCTAGGCTGTGAAAAAGAGGCATTACATATAACAAGAAAAACAAGTCTTCAGGCATGAAAAGCTAACAGGAGCTGCCCGCAGCCTCCCTTCGCTGGCCGGGAGTCTCCCTCCCCGCATTCAGCCGCTGAGCTCCTGCACAGCAGGTCACTCACAGCCCTCTGCCAGTTCGATTCCAAAAACAGCTGCCTCTACCAGCCACAACTAGATCCGCTCAGAGCCCCGGCCCCAGGCACTGGGAGCTCAGCTGCCGCTCGGCTGCCCCTCGTAGCCGCGTTCCCCGCCGCAGCCCCGCGGGCACCTGTGCCGGGGGGTCACAGCAGAAACCCGGGACGCCCCCGGCGGTGGAAGGGGCGCAGGGATGGGGCAGAGGAGCCCCCCCTCGGCTGCCCTGAGCTCACATCGCTCGGAGCTTCCGGCAATGCCCCGCAGCCGCTGCGGAGCTGAGGGGGCGGGGCGGCCGGGGCAAATTTGCATATTAATGAGCTGCCTTTTAACGCGGATGGAGGGGGCAAGACCCGCGATATTCGAGGGCCGACTGTATACTGGAAGGAGGGTGAGGAAGTGTCTCTCCGTGTGTATGAAATGCTGCCAACAGTTCTTATGGAATAGAGAAGCTTAAACGTCTGTGGCCAGATAACATGACAAAAGCTACATAAGCAGCTCTGGCTTTCCTAAGGCCATCAGCAGAAGCAGCAGAGGTGTTTGAGTGTTCCAACATTCCACAAGTCTTTTCAGACATGAACACAGATCCCTTTTGTAAGGCATACAAAGGCACTTCTCTGTTCATTACTAATGCCTAGATCCAAACCAGAAAGACTTCCTAATCCAAATGGAAAGGGGAAAGAAAAAGAATGAAAGAAACAAAAAGCCCTCAAAACAAACACCATCACCCAACCTCCCCCAAAAAGAACCAGCCTATGCCACATCCCAAAATAGAAGTGAATGAAGAGAAAACAACAATAAAAAGCAGTACGCCATCAAAATGAAGTGAAAAAATTACCATATCAAGCTTATCCCTGCAGCCAAGCAGTCAGCCATCACAAAAGTACATGTGATGACACTGGAAGACACCAGGTCGTTTCCAGAAGACTGAGGAAAAGAATTGGTCTAAACCTGTCAGATACTTGCAAACAGTCTGCTTAACACTGTAACCACTGAGAGGAAGCCAGATCTTTAAGGCCATATGCTCAAACTTTTCTCTAATCCAAACTGACAATCAACTGGAATTCTGAAAAGAAATCTTATGTCAAAATACATCTTTAGTCAGACAATTATAGCACGTCTATGATAGCCCGTATTCCTCTTTCTTGTTAACACCTGTCAGCTTCTAAGGGGGAAGGACAGTGTTCTGTCTTCAAGCAAGTAAATCCAATCTACAGTTCCAACATGGATTTAAAAACTAAACAGCCTTTGGTACCCTGAGCAGAAGTGTACCAAAGTACTGCAGGCTACCTGCATGAAGGGACTCTGGCCCTTATCGGTGTTGTATTCCTACGCCAGAACATGACAAACAACAGAGACTGGCTTTATAAAAAGGCCAAAAAAAAAGGAAAAAGACTGTCTACTCTAAAGTCAAAAGTAAACCACAGCAGTAAAACTTGTGAACCAAATAAAAAACAGTAACAGTATTCTGGATCTCGCTTCTTCACTGAGGAAGGAATTGTAGCAAAGAAAATCAGAACAGCTTGAAAACTACCAATGAAATTCTAACATCTGTTTGCACCTCTGCCAAAACCACCCCTCCAAAGATGGCTCCTGTAAACTCAAACTACTGGATAGTAAAACAAAGGGTTGGCTTTGGGGGTTTTGTTTGCAAGCAAAAGAATGCCCAAGGCAACACAAGAATTGTTTGGAAGATGAACACAGAGCCAACACATTAGCAGATTCCTTACTACTATTCTTTGAAAGGAATGAATCCACAAAAAAAGGGTATCTTTTGGCCACACAGTGTCTTAATTCAAACATTACCCAAAAGATCAGTTGCCTAGAAGGGAGACTCATCAATATTATTTGGAAGAGAAGTCATTCTGTCTTAGCCAAGAAAGCAGTGTAATGCAAGACAATCTCCCCAAGAAGATGAAATTATTAACTCTCCGGGAACTTTGTGTTTCATAGACGAGTTGGCATTTGTCCTCAGATGATTCTAAAGGGCTTCTGTTTTTCATGCAAACTCAGAGCAGACAAGTGACTTTGTCATGCAAGGAGCATTAGGAAACAACCTTCCTCCAGCTTTTTGCCTAACCCCAACCCAAAATATTGAATATACTCCTGAACTCTAAGGCACTTCACACTATAAAGAATTTTTCAGACAGAAATTCCTGTAGGAAAAGTTTTCAGAATTCAAGCAATTATTTAAGTAGCTGAAACTAACAGCTGCTCCCCTAATGAACATCAAGATGCATAAATGGTTAAACTCTCTCAGAATATCACTTTTTCTATTCTGTTACTGAAAACTGTTACCGCCCTACCAAAAGAAGGCAAGAGCACAGACTGTAGTGACAAAGGAGAGGGCTCTTTTCTTTCAAGTGTTTTAAATTAATAGATTTGTCATACCTTTCAGATGGTTTTACAGACTGTTGTGCAGGAAAACTCTCCTTTGTCATGTCCTGCAAAATAAGTTTGATTTACTTCAAGATTTATCTGAATATATTTAGTATAAACAAAATACAAAGAGAAGACAACCTGTTTCTTGGGGTTTTGTTTGGTTTTGGTGTTTTGGTTTTTCAAAATTTATTTATACAATGGAATACACCTGATTTGCTTAACCTTGTTTCCTAACTACTATGCCTATCCACCTATCTCCAGCCCATATATTTAACACCTAGTCATTTGTACATTTAGGTTGATACTGGAACCATGGGTGATTCTTTTTTTTTCTGAAAGAGACACCAATATTGTTTTAGGGAAGGTTTGTAAGGGACTCCATCTACACCAAAGTGATCAGAATATGTAATTAGGAAAAGTGATTTGAATGGGTGATTGTCAGAAATCTCACTTGGAGCCCATAGCTCACCTGAAAGATCTCACAGACAACATCACCATGTTCCATCAATGACAGGTTTGTGTACAGGAGCATATGGCAAGGAAAATTTTGTTTCTGAGTTTTAATATTCTTTCACTGAGAACAGCCTGGCCCAATTGCACATTATCCCATTCTGAAAATAAGCACCAGCTATTTAGTGTGCCAAAGATAAAATTATGTTTGTGAAACCTTGAAGTTCCCACTGCCTTAACACCTCAGACACACTATCGGTACTCTGGCAAGAAAGGGCACCTTAGTAGAATAACTGGCTAGAGACATTCCAAGCTTGTAAAAAGCAGGCAAATAAAGACCAGAACATTTACTTACCTGATGCTCTGTATCTACCCTTTGGTGAATTTTTCTGGAATTAGTAGCTGATTTCAGAGATGGTTTAAAATATGTGATCCGACCCCCTGACAGGGAGATCTGCTTTGGCATCACAAGCTTCTGGACAGGTGGATGTTGCGAATCCATCTTTGAAAGGGAAGCAGCAATCAGTCAATCTCGCATCCACCCCAATTACCACAGAATTTACTGATGAAAGAAGTTACAGAACTATAAACCTCCCATCTGTCTCAGCACCCTGGGAAAACTATGTGTAAGCCCTCAGGAACACCACTGGTCACCAGCCAGAGGTAGCCCCGTTCACTGTAACGCTTTGCACCCTTCTGTTCAGCCAGTTCTTCACCCAGTGCACTGTGCACCCACTCATGTCACAGTTGGACAACTTGTCTAAAAGGATACTATGAAGGATAGCTATCAAAAGCCTTGCAAAAACCAAAAGAACTACAGCTGCCACCTTCCCTTCACATGCCAGGCAGGTGGCATTATTGGAAAAGGATATCAAATTAGTTAGACAGGTATGTACAGTCACACCTCGTAAGACCCGTAATCCGTGAATACGGAGGTATAACTGTGCAACAAAAAAATGTCACCCAGTTACACCTTCAATACAGGAAGAGTTACTCTGCCTGATGTAAATCCTCAAAATACAAAAAAAAAAAAAAAAACCACAAAAAAACACAAACCAACACCAAAACAAAACAGAAACAATCAAAAATCCCCTGCAAAAGTTTCGCTTGACTATTCAAGTGTCCTTTCAACCATTTCTTTGCTTTAGGAGGAAACACAACCCTCTCCTTGGTACACACATTCCTCTCCTCCCTTCCTCATCCAGGGCTACCCTACCCCTGCCAAACTTTATGAATTCTAGCATTATGAATAAACAATTTCTCTATTTGTACCCAGTGACAGCTGTGTGTGCAACATTCGTTTCCTGACTGATGTCAGGGTCCATGCTGCAAATCTAGTAGATCTTTCTTCATGCCTCATCACAGGCGTGGTTCTGCATTTTAACTGAGAATTCATATCTGCTTTGTTTTCACTTACTTGGTTAATATTTTTGGTGAAGACACTACATATGCTCTACTTTTCAAAATTCTTGTAATTCAGCATATGGTAAAAGACACTACAGAAAATCTGAGATGTTTATAAACTCTAAAGTTATTGTAAAATGAATTATACTCCTCATCAAGGGATGAGCATAGAAACTCCTGGAGACATTCTGACCTTTCTCTCATTACAACAGCAGACAAAGTTTGCATGGAAGAAAAACCACAGTTTTGTTCCTTTGGTTGACTGATCTTAAAGTGACCTTTTGTGGGTTTTACAACCTAACAAACTTGATACTTCAATATGTTTTTAACAGAAACAAGGAAATAATGATTTACCATGGCATGAACACCAATTCAGTGCTACCTATAAATAGGAATTTAGGAACAGAAATTTACAGAAGCGACAACATTTAGCATTTTTTCTTCTCCTCATTTTGAGCAGTAATAAGAAACACAAGCTTTTTTTTTTTTTTCCCCCCAAAATAAACATGGCAATCTGCACAAGGTCTGATTCAATCAGTATTTTTCTACTTCTGACCAATTCTGCAAGAGAAAGCCTTCCTAAACAGTTCATGTGAATTAATTAATGTGAAACTTTACCACAAGTTGCCCTCTAGATGAAACTACTTTGTGTGTTCTAGAGAAGTTGTTCTTGACTGACATAACAATATACCACAAAATATAATTCTCAGTCTGAGTAATCCTCACAGGCCTTCATCTGGTGCGGGCAGAAAAGACATTTTTAGCTATTTCCATACAGCTGAGACAGATATAATTCACATACTGCTAGTATTAACTTCTGTGTATGCTACCATTGAGGTTTGTGACATCTCTTCTGATATCTATAATAAGCACAGAAAGTTATCTATCTCAGCTCAAGATGCTACTGGTTCTTACCTGGTTTTGTCTGGACTGGAAGCTAGTCATATTCAGCACACTCCTGTCCACAGGCTAAGAGGGAAAAAAGGCCTAAATATTAGAGAATGTCTTTTTCCCTGTGAGAGGTTTCCATCCAACAAAAACATGGGGGGGAGGTTGTGATCAACTTACAGAAGACAGTGGACTAGAAACAGAAGATGGAATCCTTCTAGCGTCCTGTTGAAAAAACAGGGCAATAAATGAAATTTGACATAAGTAAGATCTTCATCCTATAACTGGCATATTTTCTATGCTTCTCAAACCAGTGAAATGAAACATTAAAAGGAGTGCAATTTACCGCCAAAGGGCTTGACATCTTCTCCAATGTCTGCAAGATGCGCCGCGCCGTGGAACTCGTCACACCATAGGATTGCACATTTGCTTGTTTAGCTTTCATTTGTCTTTTTAACGGTGGCTGAAAAATTAGCATTGCCAATGTTACGATGCTTGATTTTGAATTAAACATGAGTGTATTTTATGCCCTATGGCTACACTGATCATATAATCGATACTCGTAATGATAGAGGAAAATGTACTCACAGAGCACTCAAGTCACAAAGAAGAAAACATACTTTACCTAACTTTATACAAGTTTAAGTAGGGCCCTGCATATCTTGCACATGGGATAAGGCAACACAAGAAATACTTAAATGTAAAAGGTCATAAAATGGATGTGTTAGGCCTGTAGAGTCTCTGAAGCAGTTATTAGGAAAACAGAACTGAAGAAAAGGCTTGTGCTGCAGACAATACTTTCAGTAACAGATGTCTGAGTTTCATGATGGTGTAAGTGTGCATCTTAAAACCCACGTATACCATCATCATCAGGAATTTCTACTTTTTACTTCTCTTCTTCCTCCCTTCTCCTAAGATTACAGCTGACTGCACATCTTTTTACTCTATTGAAAAAGATCTGATTTGAACTGTAACAGATCTAAATGCAATATATTGCAAAAGTAGATGTTTTATTTGTACCACATGACCATGAATGTAATTAAAAAAACCCTCTGGTGTCAGGGTTTTTTTAAATTATGTTAAACCTCGGCTGTAACCACATCATGCTTACCAGAGTGTTATGTGAAGACAGGAAGTACACCACACAGGATGTAAAAAACACAAGTGGGACTCTCTGTACTCTACAGCACGAAGCAACAAGCAAGCTTGTCTCTCCCTTAAAAGCCTAGCATTTGCTTCCTCTTTTCAGCATAATCCACATTTATTTTTGTAAAAAATAAAAATAGCTGACCAAAGAGGACTCCTGTCTTCCAGGAAGTTTTATGTGTTCTGAAGTTTGACTTGACACCAAGTCAGGACAAACCACAAGGTTTCCCCTAAGTCAGGAACTCATTGGTCCCCTTCTCCACATTAGACAGAACCTGCCAGAATAGGCCCAGCAAACTCTTATTTCCAGTTCCTTAAAGAAAGTTCCTTCTGACTTTTTTAAATAAAGGTCATTTTGACTTAAACACATTCCAACCAAATCAGATTTTACTGACTTTTTTTTAGATTCAACTATAGCTAGTGAAAACAGTCAGGATTTTTAATTGCTGGTTCATTTTAGAACATAAAGAACACTTGGGGCAAGCAATTCTTCTCAAGAGCTATCTGAATGGTACTAACATAGAGGGGCCTTTATTGTTTATCTCAAGATTGCATTTAGGACTGTATGCCTTTAAGTAGCAGAAGAGCAAAGATGAGCAAATTTGCCCTTTGGATACCCCTATATTGAAGAATGCACAGTTTTACACAATATATTCAGTTTGAGTGTAGACATGCCTGTATAGCATCTACAGACAAGTATCAAGCAGGTGACTTTTGCTACTACAAACGTAAGTTTTTGAAGTTTTGCCATCACTGTATTTATTTATACGCTATTTTAATATAATACGGTCAGGGCAGACAATGGCAGAAAATGGAATTTTGAAAGACTTAAGAACAGAGCAAAAATCCCTCCTGCAAAAACCTACCCAGCAACTAAGATGCTACTGTCATTCTTGCGCATTATGATAAGTATTTCTACATAAATTGCGAATTTAAATAAAAATCATTCTTTTTCAACTCTTGTAGGCTGAGAGGGCAAAAAAGGAACATTTTCAGTGTTGAGTTCTCTGCTCCCCCACTTTTGGATCTGCTACCTCTCCTGTACTTTGATAACATTTCCTCCCTCCCGGCACTGCCATTCGCTTACCTGATAAGCAGAGATCTGTGCTTTTGTCTGCCTTGCTGCCGCAGCTGCACCACCGTAAGAGGTCTTTCCAGGGTAAAATGGAGAATCCCCAAGCTGTCTTGTCTTGAAGACAGAAGTGTTTCCAAGTGACTACAAACAGGTATTGTAAGTGGTTAGTAAAATGGCTGCACATTCAGAGTGACTAAAATTAATACTGTGCAGTACTTACAGGAGAGGGAGATCCAAAAGCAGATAAATTGAATGCAGGTTTTTTAGAGCTAGATGCAGGATGCTGTGAGAGGGAATGAGATCTTTCAGCCTCTGGGGACCAGAGCAGTGGTGCTGAAGTATTCTTCGAAACTGTGATATCTACCAAAATGACACATGTTGTATGTAAATGCCTTGTAGAGAACTGTAGTAATAAAGACCACACTAACTCGAGTTCTTTAGTACAAAAAAGTAAGTCTCACAGAATGGAAAAGTCCCTTAACACTCATTCCTTCAGCATCCAACCTTCTGAATTCTTCAGACAGATTACTTTCACATATGGTATGAAAACCAAGCATAACTCTGGACCTAAAATCTGTTCACAGAACTGAAAACACGTTACCTTTCAGCAATGTTTCAGACGCACGCACAAGTTAATGCATGCTTCCAATGCACAGCAATTCTATTTTTAATTCTTTCATGGTAAAACAAAAGAGAACTGCATAAACACTGGTGCATTTATAACAATACAAAGTTTTTCCTACGTTGGTAAAGGGTTGGAGGCCACCACAGGACAGAACTGCATTCTAGCAAATCCAGGTTATATTGCTAAACCCAAAGAACATCTACTCTGAATTGTGCAACTGTGGCTCCAGAGAAGTGCTTGAGCATGACTACATCCCCACTTACATGGGGAATACACAAATTGGCAAAGCTCCTGTTTGCCCTTTCTCAGTGAGACACTTACATCTCCATCTACACCAATAGGCTATTTTTTTTTACTTTAAAATTGAATATATTCAGTGTATAGTCTGTATATTTCTGAATTCAGAAAAAATCATGGCAGTATTGACAACAGATGTCTTTTACCAAGAAAGGCTAAAAAAGCCCAGACTTGTTTAATCAGAATAGTTTCTTCACTGACTCCTTGTAAAAACCCCATGAAAACACCTTCTGGTTTTATTTTATTTTTCACCTGTATTAACTCACATTTAACCAGCCGTGAGCTAGATATTCTGTGTTATGCCTCTGTCTACATGATCAACCTATCACCTACAGTGAATCATCTTCAGCTCTTACTGTCCCAGTTCAAGATTTACAGATAATCTAGCTAAAACAGTATTTATCAGCACCGACTCTTTAGAACATCAGGGACTCATAAATGTAAAATGCTAAAAATTGAATTTAACTCTTAATATCCAAAGCTGACATTCACCAACTTTATTTACTAAGCCAACGTGGAATATTAAAGAATACAAAGTACTCCATGTTACCAACCAAATCAATTAGAAAACATGAAAATTACCTTTATCAGACGCTCTAGAGGAGAAGCCACTGGTTGTTGAGATGTTATCATCATCATGCTGAGAGGTAGAATCTTTTATTTCTTTTACAAGAGACAGCCCAGGACTGCCAATGCCGAGTGCAGAAGATGTAGAGGGCTGACAGTGTGGTACCGTGGAATCCAACACAGTACAGTTCAAATGGCTCCGATGAAGAGAGGGCCTTGTTAACACATCTGAGAAGTTCAGTGCAGACCTGCTTGTGGATGGTTCTAAACACGAACAGCGAGACAATCAGCTTTCCTATAGACAAGCTCACAGAAGCCAAAACCTGTTTTCTTTCAACACCAAGGATATTGCCAAGTTCTAAGCACAAAAATAGAGAAGCCGAATTTAACTTCTTCACCCAAGATAGGGTTTCATCTGTCTGACTACAGCAGCAACACTGCTTGCTATACTAAGTATTAATGGCACATTAGGAAGTGCTTAACAAGATTTTACAACACCAAATTCTGACCCCATGCTCAAGCGCTTTAACTGCGTCTTTCTATAAACCAAATACATTAATTGCTTCTTTTGCAGATAATGCCTGCAATAAGCTTTCCAAAATCTGAGATTACACAACAATCTACAGACAGCTCTGCAGTTTATATCATATTGTAACAAAGATCACGTTAGTGTAAATATTTAACAGGAAAATGTGTATTTGCAGAGATTCTGGGAGGTCTTTTTGTTCTAGTGTCATCATTGCCCCTCCCAAATTCTACCATATCAGGTCATGCTACAGGCAAAACATTATCTCCTATCCATTAATTTTTGAGATTTTTGGCACAAAGGACAAGTAAGCAACATGGCCTTGGTTGCAAGACGGACATTTTTTTATTCATGTAAAGTCTGTAAACACTGCCAGTGTCCTGCAGAAAGTGATCTCACAGCTCTAACTTGCCACATGAACAGCACAGCTATTAATGGCTATCTTGCCTGTAGACATTGATATCCATATCGTTCTACAGTCTCTCACAGGAATTCTGGGTATGAACATGATTTTGAGTCACTATACTCTTGACAACTACACTCAAGCTTTAACTAGCTACTTCAATCTACATAACCACTGCCACACTAGTAGCTAATTCTCCAAAGGACTGGGAGACTTTTAGGATGGTCATGTTTGAGACAAAAAAAGTCTGATCAGACTGAAGGCTGGCCAGCTCTACCACACTGGTACCTCAGAGCTGAAGAAACATGCTTACTAACAAAAAATATACCAGTAATAATAAAAAAAAATCTTATACGTTGCAACACAAACTACTGGGTTCTAGGGTGTCCCATCTGCTCCTGATTTCTTGGAGCTGGAATGTTTGCTGTGCAGCTGTTCTTACTTGAAAGGTCCTTTTCACACAGTTCTTCAGGAAAGCCAACACATGTTCCTCATTCATGAAGACATTCTCTATTCCTTTAAACAAACTTATTCTCAAGCTACAGCCACATGGAAAGCAATAAAGCTTCTTATTTACAATTAGATTGCATTAGTGACAAAGGTATTTCCTCATTATTTTTCATTCTGCCAACAACAGAAGCAACTGACTTTCCACACAGGATCACTACGTACACATGCTCAGACAAGATTTCTCTCCTTTTTAAAAACTGAGTTCCACAAAATTGATAATTTAAGAGAAACTCAAATGGGAACATAAGCCAATTTATAAAGAGTAGTACAGAAACAGTGAGAGGCACAGATATAAAATACAGATTAATCTTTTACATAGTAGAGGGGTTGCAAACTTCCTTGCCAAGGGTCCAAATAGTTTTCAAAGACTCCATGTCAGGCCTTAATGTTATAAAATATTTTAAAAATAATAATGTCACAAACAAAATTCCCCAGATCTCCATTAAACTATGAACAAGGAAATTGAATAAATTAACTGAGGAAGCCCAAAGGAAAAAAAAAATAAATCAGGACATGAGAAGTAATTTTCCTATAGCATTCTAGCGTCTGGCCTTTTGTTCTGAGGACATCGAAACAAATTATGTTTCTATTACCTTAGGCAAATAGATAAACTTTCATTCCAAATCCTTTAAAAAGAAAATGTAGCCCAGCACCCTTGCAAATGAATATTAACAATATTTTGCATTTGGCTACCTGAAATTAATCGATGACTTCCAAGAGCTCTAAGTGAAACCCCAGCATGTTTTGCAATTTAAACATTTACAGTTTGAAGCTNCTAGAAATCTGTGAATAAATACAGATGGTCAGAATACTAAATGATATTTCACATACCTTCCAAATTAATTCTTGCTGATTCAGGCATGACTCTCCCATCCATTACCATGGCATCTTCATTTGCATAATCATGATGATAGTTTACTGCATTCTCTTCCTGGTTTGGAGATTCATTTGTATCTACACATTTATCTTCCCTTTTATTGAAATACTTCTGTATCCATCCTGGTACAATGTTTTTCACTGATTCAGTCACTCTGCTAATGAGTCCCAACTTGAAAGAAAAACACAGGAACACAGTCAGCAGTATACTCTGGGAAGCAACCCTGCACAGACCTTGGAGACAGACGTTACACAGCAATATTCAGATGAGTAAGATTGAGGTGGGTGGATCCTTGACATAGGATTCCAATACTTCTGGAACATGAATGACAAAAATTCCCCTAACAACAATTTACTTAGTACTAACCTATCAGTTTCTGCCCTTCCCAGTGATCTTGGCCATGTTCAGAATTCTGAAATCACAGCCAAAGTTCACCAGGGGCTTGTGATGTCACAACTCCTGATGTACACACTTTTTCTAAGGACTCCTCCTTGTAATGCCTTCACTTAAAAAACCATCAAACCTAGAAGCTCAGCAGTTGTCTACAGCAGTACTAATGACTGTAACAGCTGCTAAAATCAGTGAACTGAAATATTTCTTTTTCTAATGTTGAACTGTGGTAACAACAACATGTATCAAAAAAACCCACTATTACGCTCTGAACAGTCAGAGTATCCTGAAAGAATCCTGGAAGAAACAGCTACAGCTGAACAACAGATTCCTCACTACAGGACTGTTCAATAGATCCAATTTAATCATATTTCATTTCCTGGTATGTTTAAGTTTTATATCTCCAAACCTTAATATTTGGCATTACTGAATACCTAATTTTGACATTTACCAATTCTTTGCGACGCTTACGTTCTACATTTAGGAAATCCTTATTTACCATTTCGCTTTAGGCAGTCACTTGTTCCTCATCATGTCCTGAAAATTTCAACACACCTTCCTGTCAAATCTCAACCCCTTACAGCAGATTGCTCGCAGTGTGCAGTTCCCTCCCTCTTACACTGACTGCAGCCACAAGAACCAGCTGCCAGACTCTGCAAGCTGGAAGCAAAAGTGAAAGCTACCTCTACAATTTCAACAGTTTGGAAAGGAAAAAGTAACAGGAGTTAAAGAGATGATTTTGTTGAACTTCACTGTCATTTGCTAACACATGTATCAAAGGCTCTGGCAGGATACGTTAATTTTATTCTGGGCTTAGGCAAATTTCTAAAAATTTTTTTTTGTGTATAGAAAACTAAGGATATTCTTTGAACACGTAGTAGTTAGTCTAGTAAACAACTCTGAAACAAGAACTCTGCTGAATTCAACTTTCTTAAACAGCACGCAAACGAAAAAGGAATTAAACACCTTTGAATCTGAAGTTAAGAGGTGGACAGGGAAAGAGGACAATAAAAGTGAAAGTAGAAAATACAAGCAAAAGTAGAAAATAAAAGCCTTTTCACACAAAGAAAGTTTTCCTTAATTTGACATTTTTCATAATGATCAGTAATTTAATCTTGTACTTACACGAAGACAGAATAAGTATCTAGAGACAGCTCAAACCAGACGGAATAGAGCATAATAAACACATCCATCACAATTACCACTCTAAGATGCTCAGGGTGTTGATGCTACTTTACATAAATACAAAGCCTCAGCTTCCCAACAACAAAACCAACTAACATAATGCAATACCAGAACTCGGTGCACTTCAGCGCACAGTATCAGCAATGAGGCAGTCCCTCTACTCCAGCCTCTCATTTTCACCTTTCCTTATGACAGGCACACAGTCCCCCTTTTCAGGGGTGAATACTTTGCTGCTAGTATATGAATGCAAGCACACTAGGAACTCAGAGGAGTCAAAATTTGCCAAAATAAGCAAATGGTCAGGACATAAACTGCATCCAAGGCAATGCTCCAGACGAAATGCTAAGAACCATACTCACAATTGCTAGAGAGTTTCTCCATCAAGAGAGTAAGACTGGCCATAAAACAGGCCTGTATGATTCTCTTGCTGAAGAAATCCTCCCAGGACTAAAAGCTACCTGAGACTCAAGATGGAAGAAGTCATAGGCATCCAGAAGAGTAAACACTCAACCATTAGTAAAACAAATGAGTAATCCAAATGAGTAACTAGAGAATCTAGCTAGACTAATAATTAACCGAGGTGACATTTTACCATCCGTATTTCAAGCCATACTGGTTTGACCCTTTCTTGCAAGGGGCAGCCGTGCTAGTGCTCTCCACATCATCAGCACTTCAAGCTCGGTAACACAGGTAATGTCTCAAACAAACCAGAAGCTGGAACTCGCTCAGCACAGCCGTACTCTAGCAAGTACTAATGGCCTGCTCCATCTGGCTTAGGCACAGTGGGAGACAAGAAGAGTAATTTTGTGCTCCAAAATAATGCTAGCTCAGTGACAAAGCAAGAGAAAGCAAAATGCATGGAAATGCACCTTCACTTACTGATTTAAGGCACTATGAAAGAACTATGCAGACATTATGAACGAGCCAGCATCAAAAGCAGATTCTGCTAAAAAGACCAAACACCTCTGCTCTAAAAAAATAAGCCACATCCCCCAAGTATGACTATTCACGTACACACAAACAGAAAAATAGAGAAAAGAGTTTCTTTGCAGCATCTCCTACCTGCCCATCAGAGCTGAAAGTCAATCAGTAAAGCACTGTGGTTGGATTCCTGACCAATTCAGTGAGTTGAGGTAGCACTGACCAACTACACTTTTGAACATGAACACTTCCTTATTCTTGCCAGGACATTTCAGCACTGTCATGCCTTACAATGTCTTTAAAAATGGCATTTTTATCTTACCCTAACCTATAGTTTTCTTCAATTTCAGCACATGTGTTTGAACGTGCTTTTCTTTCACACGCAACACAAGCCTACCTTGTCACCAGCAGAGCACCTCCCCTCTACCACTCCTGTGCCACTAGTTCTGTACTTTGTTCATCTCAGGTTTCCTGGAGCTACAACCTCCCCACACAGGAATCATTACAGTTGGCCCTCTTCCACTTTGCGCCCCCCATATTGTGGCTTCACATCTTAGGGGCGTGATTTTTCAACAATTAAGGAGGCCCCTTTTCACAACTGCACATGTGCAACCTGACATGTACGAATATTCAAATTAGGCAGTCATGAATATTCAAATCAACCCCCACACCGTGCCACACCTGCCGCAAGGCAGCCACAGCAGTTCTGCTCTGGCTTCATGCAGTTATGAAAGATTTACACTCAGGTTAGAAGTGGTGTCTGGGACTTTCACGGGGTAGACATGGTGTCCGAGACCAGACACAATGTATACCCTGAGTATGGAGAGACACCAGGACAGTGGCGGGGGCAGCTCCCCCGCACCATTGTCCCCGGCTGAGTGGAAAAGGGGGTTTTCACAGATTCACAGATTACTGTGAGTTGGAAGGGACCCACAAGGATCGAGTCCAACTCTTAAACCACACCACTGCCTACCCAGTAGGAATTGAACCCTGGTCTCTCACATGGCAGGCGGGGACACTCACCACTGCCGTGGCCATGGCCACTAGGAAACACTGACACAAACACCAACACACAGCAGGGCAGTGCCAAAACAGTGCTGGAGTGCCAGGGGCCAGTGTGAGGATGCGGGGCAAATTTGCATATTAATGAGCTGCCAATCAACATGGACAGAGGCCTTCAAGGAGAAGGATCAAGACCCGCAGCACCATGGTATAGGAGACCCAACTGTAATCCTTCTAGAAGGCTGACAAGCATACTGCACATCTCATTGATGCAAAGAGATCTTCTGATGTGAAATACAAAAGACAATTCTAGCAAGCCTATTCCTCCAGCAAAATCCAAGCAAATTGCTCAGATTCCAACCTCCTCAAGCCATGATTATGTACCACTTCCTTCCTGAACACCTTCAGCCACAATGGTTACTCTGAATGTACTGTTGCACAAAACCTCTTCTTGACTTCCTGGGCACACTGCTGGCTCATGTTCAGCCACTGTCAAGCAGCACCTCCAGATCTTTCACTGCTGGACAGCTTACCAGCCACTCTGCCCCACATATGTAGTGTTACATGGGGCTGTTGTGACCCAAGTGCAGGTCTCGGCATTTCCCTTTACTGAACCTCATACAGTTGTTCTTGGCCCCATCAATTCAGCCTTTCCAGATCCCTCTGCAGAGCTTTTTTGCCTTCCAGCAGAACAACACTCCCACCCAACTTGGTGTCAGCTGCAAACTTGCTTAGGGCGCACTCAGTCCTCTTGGTCAGGTCATGGATGAAGATGTTAAACAGGACTGGCCCCAGTACTGAGCCCTGGGGAACATCACTTATGACTGGTAATCACCCAAGTGTAGCTCCATTCACCACCACTGTGTGTCCAGCCATCCAGCCAGTTTTTTACCCAGCAAAGACTACACCTGTTCACACCATGGGAAGCCAGTTTCTCTGGGAAAATGGTGTCAAAGGGTTTACTAAAAGTCTAGGTAGAAGCCATGCAACTTCCACAGCCTTTCCCTCATCCATCAAGTGGGTCACTTTGTCACATCAGGTTGGTCAAGCAGGACCTGCCTTTCATAAACTAATGCTGACTGCAACACCAAGCAAAAGGCACCTGGACAGAATTATCACTTAAACAAACTGGTGTAATAATTTACTACTTTAAGTACCATTTCTTCAAAGGATTTATATAATGAAAAAAAGAAGCAATACTTCATCACCCAAGACAACCTCAGATGGTTGGAGCATGGTGCTCATGGCACTGGGATTGTGAGTTCGATTCCTGTATGGGCATTCACTTGGGAGTTGGACTCGGTGATCTTTGTGGGTCCCTTCCAACTCAGAATATTCTGTGATTTTGTGATCATTACCATTTGATTTCAAAAATTAAAAGCAGGTTATTTCTTGGCCAAAAATACTCACAGAAGAGGACAGTTTTTCCAGCTCATAAGGGTCTTTCACATAGTATAGGGTGGGGGAAGTCCTGGCAGGAGTACTCAGCAATGATGCACTACTCCAAACCATCTGTTTTTGTAACTGAGTTGATTTCAGTCCAAGAGGCTTAAGTATGAAAAAAAATTTATATAAATTATGTAACAGTTATACACATACAAGAATTTGTCAGAAATGCAAAAACCAGATAAAAGAGCTAATTTCCACTTCACCTCTGAAAAATCATCAAATTTTTGCCTCTCAGAGGCTTCTTTGCTTCCTATTTCTTAGTTCAAGTTACTAAGGTGAATCAGTAAGTCCTCAAAAAGAAAACCTGCCCCTAATGGTGAAGTTCACTGAGATAGAGCAGATCAATCTAACCACTTACAAACACCAAAAAGGAATTTGTGTGTCCTCTCCATCCCCCACAGTTACCTCATGCCAGCTCTAGCACATAGCAGGCTACTTTCCATACTAGCTGAATTCATTCATCTGGCAAAAAGTACACGTTTCTCTTCTGGCCTAATGAGTAAAACTGGCTCAGTGCATCAGAACTGGCCCAAGAGACAGCACAGTCGGACAGTCAGGACCAGAGGAACATGAAATAAAACTTCTCCCTTCTTTTACCTATCCTATGACCATTAGAGACCCTGTTCCTTTCTTCCCTGCAACTCGCTCTTCCCTTGTGATGCCACTAGCACACATATGCAACCAAGTGACAAACAGCATCCAGGCTCTATTAAATAGATCCAGCCAAAAACCTGTCTACAGACTGTGCCAGCGATGATGATTCCCCGGGGGTGTCAGGTTGTTGGTGCAGCTTCCCATGTGTCTGCATGGGTGGGTGCTCATGCAAAAGCAGGAACAGAAATGGAAATGTGGCATGATTGCCTCTTGCAGCTGCAGACTTAGACTGGCTTAGACTAACTCTGCTTTTGCTATTTAGGGAGTGGCTTCAGTTTGAATGTAGGACAGCAGTTTGATATTTCAATTAGAAAAAAAGAAGGTAAAACCTATGATTTAATATGAACAGTATGTTTCAGGAATGACATTAATTATGTAACATTTGAAAACCAGCAATTTTATTTAAGGCAAGAGGACCAGTTCAGATCTACATATTTCTAAAAGTCATGAAGAAGGGATTATGTTACCAGATGCCAGTGACTTTCATTCCTGTTGGGTGAAGTGAACCTTACCTTCCTTAGTCTACTTAGCTTTAGAATAAACATTCCAGGGAAATTCAGGTACTTTTCGGCACTGTTAGCACATCTGTACATATCATTATCACTTCAACTGAACGCAAAACACTAGTGAGTGCTCTGATAAATTGGTGCCTAACCCACTAGGACTAGGTTAAATCCTTGTGAGACTGAATGGTTTTATCTCAAGTTTTGTCCACACCTTCAGCTGACACGACACAGTGACATTACAAAAGGGAGCACGAAGTACAAGGCACCTTTCTTCCTTCCTTCTCAGAAGCGCTACCGTGTGCAGTGATCAGCAACGGGAGCTGTAACTTACATTCAGTGTTAGACTCTGAAAAGGAGATCTACCAGCATCAAAAATGAAACATTTTTAAGATTCAGGACACTGCCTTCACTTACACCTTCACAAGCAGTTTTACAGTTCTTTCCTTCCCAATCTAAGAAGGGCCCCTAAGTATGTAATGAATACTTTTTAATTGTAAGACTGACACAATTGTCACAGTGCGTCTGCAGCTAAGTTTCACAGACAATATGTAGAAATACATTAACTGAAATGCTGCTCAGGTTATCTTTCTTTACATATAAAGCAACCCTTCAGTCTAAATTGATTATTTTTACTTTTCTTTATTTCTGATGTAACTGCATGGACAAGAAGTTTAAAGATTTCAAAATCAGAATCATCAGGAAATGCATTTCCCATAGCACCAGATGGTCTTTAAAAGGCCATTAGTACAAGTTGTCAAATCTAGCAAAGTATAAGATATATTTTATATTTAGGATTTAAATACACTGTTTAGGTATAAAATTGTCTGGTTTATTTATAGGTATTCTCTATACAGCAAGACCCAATTTACTGCAGTATTTCAACATCACCAAACAGAACTGATAATAGAAATGGCAAAGTCTTCCTCTTTTCTGCATTTGCAGCAAAGAAGTTTATGCATACATGGGCTATCAATCCATCAAACCCGACACTACGAATCTGCTACCTTCTGTCATAATTAGGCTCCCCCATTAAACATTTTCAATGCCACTTTGCCTAAGAGTACTCACAAACAAGCACAGTATCACAGTGCTTGTGATATCTATCTGTGACACAGAGCAGTGAGGACATGATGTGTATGTAAAACACAAACAAAGGCAGTTCGAATCCTGCAACAACTCCTGAAACAACAACAGTAAAATGCCCTTCAAGGACAACTCACTCCTTGCTGACGTCCATCCCTGTGTCCAACGCTTCCTAGTGAGGACAAGGCTTTATAGACAACCTGAAGCTGCGTTTAAGTTCGAACTTAAACTTGACGAAAGTATGTATTTATGCTACAAAATCTCATCCCTGACACTTTGGAGTGGCCCTGCAAAGTAAACCACAATCTTCAAACAAGAAGACTGGAAGTAATTTTTAAAATAAAATGCAGTGCTAGTACAAGACAGCAAAGTATTTGCATGCTCTCTCTGAAATCTCTTTTCTGACCATGGTGATCTACAAACTGAGCTAATTTCTTTAGAAAATCTACAGCCAGTCTTGCTGCATATTTAACATGTTATCTTATTTACAATTTTGTAGCTGTAAGTTAAAATTACGTAACCAAATAATCATATTAAGTTATTCTTGGTAATAACTTGGGGTTTTTAGCAAAACTTAAAGTCTTCCTACTTTCTAAATAACATACACACTGTTGTAGCATATAGAAGTTAAACCTCACAATTCATCTAAACCAGCAGAACCTGCAATTACTTTGAACAGGACACATTTAACCCTGATGGCCCCTCTCTGGACTCCCCTCCAACAGGCCAATGTCCTTCCCGCACTGAGGACCCCAGAGCCGGATGCAGCACTACAGGTGGGGTCTCACAAGAAGCAGAGTACAGGGGCAGAAAAGTCCTTCTGGGCAAAGCTGCTCTCACGCCCAGCCTCTTCTGTTGCCCCAAGACAGAAGCAGCACCTTGCACTTGGTTTTGCTGAACCTCATGAGGCTCTCAAGCTCCCACTTCTCAAGTCCCCCTGAATGGCATCCTGTATCTTCAGCTAGAGAGCTGTAACAGGCAGGTAAGACTTGTAGTGTTTAGACATAAGGACAAAGCAAGCCAAGACTTTAAAGCAGCAAAATAAATTTGAAATGTATTGGCAGGAAGGGAAAATACTTGGCACAAGAGATCTGTAAAGGGGAAAACAAGGAATATGCCCAAATTTAGGGCAGTTGTTCGTGAAACTGTACAGATAAGTAATTTAACACCCTAATAAGTAATCCACTTCAGTACAGTGGTGAGCATCTCCACCTCTCATGTGGGAGACCGGGGGTTCAATTCCCGCCAGGGAGGCAGTGGTGCCACTTAAGAGCTGGACTTGATGATCCTTATGAGTCCCTTCCAACTCAGAATATTCTGTGATTCTGTAAGACTTAATAAAAAATTCTGCCGAATGGCCAGAATTCTTCATTAGAAAAATACTGTGGGCACTTTGCAGTTCTTCAGCAGAGGACTTAGACCGCATGTTACAAAAAGCACACATTTTATTGTCTTAGTAGCACACACACCAAGAAACACATACTGAGGAACATCTTTCTCTCATGACAGTATAAATATTGCTATTCAACACATTGCAGATTTTAAAAATCTANTCCACTCTGCTGCCAAACGCAGCAACCGCCCGCCTCCCTCACTGGAGCACAGCCATGTCGGGCAGCCCCCAGGCGACTGAGACAAGCCCCGGTCTCAGGACCGTCCTCCAGACCTTATTAGGGGAGGGGGCGTGGCTATGGGCGTGGCTTACTTGACTATGTAGTGGGGTCGCTATCTTCGTGGATTCCAGGACTCGCATGAAGAGGGCCAGACCCAACAGCCTGCGAGTAACGGGGGATCACTATATTTCCTCCCTGAAAAAAGCAGCACAACCCTGAAGACAGAATTAGAGAATGGACCAACAAAAGGATTACCAACCTTGAATAACATTTACGCTGAAACCACACCTGTGTGCTCTGTGGTCCAACTGCAGCTCTGACAGAACCCCACACTACAACCTCCGGCTCAGAGAAAAGACAAGGACAGCAGGTCATTCACAGCGGGGTGCACATGGGTTTGGAGCACCTCCAAGGACAGAGATGTCTCTGGGCAGTTCTTCCAACATGCTGGCTACCCTTATGGTTTGAAGATGTTTCCTAATATGAAATCAGGATTTCCATTTTTGCATCTCGAGTCCATTGTCTCTTTTTCTATTGCTATGAGCCTCCTAGAAGAGCCTTGCTACACCTTCTCTGTAGTCTCACTTGGTGTTTGCTGCTCTTAAGCTGAGCACACCCATTTCTCTCAGCTCCCCTAGTCATTTTATACTCCAATATGTCAACATTTATTTTTTTTTGTACCAGAGAGGTCAAAATTGGACACAACACTCCAGTTGCAGTCCCAGAAGTACTGAATAAAGGGGAAAAACCAACTCCCTAAACATCGTTCACATATTCTTACTACATAATACCTCTCAGTATGCAGTTGGCCTTCTTCACCTCAAGTGCATGCTGCTGACTCAAGTTCAACTTGCTGTCCAGGAGCGAGGTGGGGTTCCTTCGTCCCAGATGAAGGAATTGAATTTTGCCTTTACTTTAAACTTATGACGTTCTCAGCAGCCCATTTCTGCCAAGCTCCCTCAATGGCACCCCTGTCCTTCCTCTACAACAGGGCTGAAGGTCCTCCAGGTTTGGTATTATCTGGGAAACTCTCCAGGATCCATGCTATTCATTCATCCTAGGTTTTAGTAAAGACATATAACAGCATCAGCCTCAATAATAACCCGAGACCCTCCATTAGCAGTTGTCAGCCACTGGCACTTTGTACTGCTGATCACAATCCTTTGAGGTCAATGGTCCCACTAATTTTCCAATCACTTTACTGTTCACCAGACAAGTCCATATTTCACCAAATGGGCAAAAGGGGTCATCACATGGGAGACCATGCTGAGGGCGTTGCTCAAGTCCAGGTAAACAACATTGCGCCATGTCCAACTGAGCCAGTCATCCCACTGTGCTGAGTTCATTACACAATGGGAATGGTAGTCCACCATCTGCACCAATCTGAAATACTTCTGCTCAAACATTTTTGGGCACACAGAAGAGATTTTGAACTCTGTCCTCACACAGTCCTTAGAATCAGCAGCAGCTCAGTTCATTCGTGGCAGGGGAGCGAGAGCTGGTTCTAATTACTGACTGGAAGAATAAATAACTCAGAGGAAGTGAAGTGCTGCCAGCAACCAAAGACAAATTGTGTGTCCTAGCTAACACAGTCAATTATTTCATTTGCTTTTTTTTCTCCTCCTAAGATACTGCTCACTAATAGTGTTCTTCCCCAATACTTCACAGCCTCCAAGACTGTCACAACACCACTTTGAAAGACAAACACCAGAATATCAATAAAATGCTATAGCAATCATCATCTACAATTTATGATACTACTCACAGTACTGTTATCCTAAATAAGAGAAAACTGTCAGTATCTTAGTTTTACAAGTTCTTCCAAATTAGGATACATTTCTGTTTATTACAGCAGCAGTAGAAAGCCAAGTACCATATTAAACATATGTTTTGCTAATACAGTTTGATACTGCAGGGGTAGAAACAAAACCTCTGATGGTGACTACTAACCCATCCTTTTAAAACAAATCTTTAAATACACATTAACCGTTTCTTAAAACTGATTTGCTTTAGCACAATGTGCTAACTTACCACTAAACCAAATGAAGCAGAGAGCTGCATACAAATACCTAAGCATGCTTTAAGGTGCAATGCTGTTGACAGGAGTTAAACCAATACAATTGTACTGGCGTAGGTCCCTATGTATGTTCTTAATAAAGATTTTTAATTAATATTTTCCTGTTTAAGGTTTAGAAGGATTACTCAATATGATATTCAATAGGAACTCCTCAGCATCAGTTTCAAAATTTCTTCACAAAATAAACCTGGAGGTTTATGAGTTCCCATCTGTCTACTGCCTGCAGTCACTNCGAAAGACAAACACCAGAATATTATTGAGATATTTATAAGATCCCATCTGTCTACTGCCTGCAGTCACTGTCCAGTCAGGTCTACCTTCAGGAAACAGCAGGTGACAATGCAATAATTTAGATATTGGTGCATTTAAACATAGTTAAAGTTCCTGATCCTGTAGTTAATCCTCCTGGAAAGAACCTTACAGGACATCTCAAATGACTGTGAATCTCACCAATCCAGAGGGGTTTTCAGGACCAGTGAAAGCAACTTTCAGTGGCCTTCTGGTCCCCTTTGTCAGGCAATGTCCTAACTGATCAGCACAAGTCCAACTACAAACAGGCAGAAACTTAAAAGCTGGTTTCATCAAGGAAAAAACATCTTTAGATCTGCTTGTATGATCAGTGTAGCACATATTATATATATGCACACATAAGGTACACACATAAGAAAAAACAAAAACATATCGCCCCCTACAAATTTCAATCCACGAATATTATCTCTATGATTAAACAGATCTAAGCTGAAGCTTAACATATACATATATACAGACATGTTTATGGGAAGATTTAACACTTTTCAGGTAACTGGTTTTTCTCATACTTAAGTCTGTTCATACAAGTCCAGGAGAATCAAAGCTCTCTGACACTCCAAGTAGTTAATTATCAATTTTTAAAAATTATCAAAAAAAGTCATTTCAGTCTCTTCTTCTGTAAGTCACATTAAAAATCTTTGAAATCTGTGTTACCTGGATGAGAATGGCCCTGTTCCAAGCTACACACACACGTGTACACATAAAAGTGCAAAATTAAAGATAAAATTATCAATAGGAACATACAGATACTATTCTAGAAGGATTTAACAAGCCAACAATGTAAACATTCCCCCTATTTACATACCCACACTAGTAATTCCAACCATCAGTTTACTTAAATGACCAGGACAAACCAGCGTTTAGAAACACTGGGGCCACATCCAAAAGATGAAACCCAGATGCTGACAAAAGAACTCTCTCATGGGCATGTTCTTAGCTATCAGAGAAGCAGCACAGTCACACCTCCATATTAGCGGGTTAAGGGTCTCCTGGGGGTCCCGCAAGTCACCCAATCCACGAGCATGGGTGTGTCATATCGTCCCCCTGCTCCAGAGCGCTGGGGGAGCATTTTCAGCACCTCCCCACAGCTTCTCACAGCACAGGGGAGCAAAGGGAACCGTTTCTGAGCCCTCCCCGACGGAGGAAACGCCTGGAGAATCTGTGGGCTTCCCTTCAGCCATGCTGCCACTTTTGCCACTCCTGCCACCAGGCCACTCCTGCTGTGCTCACTTGCATGGCTGCCGCGTTGGGGAAGCTTCATAACAGTGTGCCGAGCTCGCCTCAGGGCTGCAGGGGGAGCAGGTGCTTGGTGGCTGCTTGGCCTGTGGCCCCAGGGGCTCAGCGGCTGCTCACCCTGGGACCATGATGGGGTGGGGGCTCAGTGGCTGCTCAACCCATGGCCCCAGAGGAGGCTCCAGTCTGCCAGGGAGGACCCGTGCCTCCGGGCTCGGATCAGCACAGATTCGTGCCGCCAGCACTCTTGGAGCTTGCAAACACCCAACTTTGCAACACTGTGCCTTCCCCGCTCCACCCACACACGGGCAGGTGGCCCACTTGGGCCACCTGTTGCGGCGCAACAGGACCGAGTCATGCCGCGACACCGTGTGTTAGACTGTAAGCCTTCCCTGCTACGGACCTGGCATGGACACGTGGCCTGAACTGCTTGCCACGGTGGAACAGGACCGTGCCGTGGTGCCTCAGGATTATAAGCTGCATGTTATAAACCTTCCTCGCCACATAACCTCTGCAACACTGATATGGGAGCGAACTGTGGTGGTCACTAGTGAGTGCCTCACAGGGGCGTGCCTGTCCCGCCCCATGGGGAGTGCAAAGCAGAGGCAGTGCGCATGCGTTCACCGGGAAGCTCCGCGAATTTGCTGAGAAACAATCAGCAAATATGCGAATAAGCAAATCCGGAAGCACAAACACGTGAGGTATGACTGTAATTTTAACTAAGCTTCTTACATGGTGCACGAGGTGGCTGGGTCTTTCAGCTTGGGATATCTGAGGGAACAGGCAGCACATTAAGCATGGCACAACCTAGAGTCAGTGCATTCAGCATGGAGCAGCCACTATTCTGCCCCTAGGGAAGTACAGTCCATGGGCAGAATTTCGCACTTCTACTCCAGGAACACCCAACACACAAAGAAGCTCATTTCTTAGCGAGATGTGATTCCCACACCACAAATCTTCATGGTGGATGGATACCATCTTTACTTAGCAGTGCTGCTACTTTTCGTCTGTCAGTTTAGCAATACAGCTGCTGACAGTGCACTTTTATGAGGCAGGATGGCAGCTCAGAAAGGAAAATACAGTAAGCCCCCACCTATTCGCTGTCCGCATCTCTGTGGTTTCAATAAACCACAGTTTATTATTTAGCGAAAAGTGGGCCCACACACATGCGCGGATAATGCCGTGAACTCAGTCAGCTCATGCATATGTAATGAGCTCATGCATATGTAAGTTAGCCCTGCCCACTGCAGTTTCCTAGTGCCTTCCATTTTCACTGTTTAAGGGGAAGGGGAGCTGCCACCATCACCCTGGAGCTGGGAGTGCCGCTGGGTGGGCAGCATGGAAGCAACAGGGCCATGCTGGTGCTTCCAGGCACAGCAGCACAGTGGCAGCAGTGCAGCAGGCGCTGCATCTGGTGACTGGGGGATAGCAGGGGACATGAGCTGCTGCATGTGGGGGCTGGGAGGTGGCAAGGGACAGGAGCTGCCGGATCTGGGGGCCAGGAGGTGGCAAGGGCTGGGAGCTGCCAGATCTTGGGGCTGGGAGGTGGCGGGGGTCAGGAGGTTTAATCCTGAAGTGCTCCCAGGTAGGTGAGAGTGCACCCGTTGCCTCCACACTGCGGTTCAGCTCTGCCCGCATCGCCACCCCCGCCACAAACTAATAATGAAAATTTCTTGAAGAGAAATCAAAAGACGGGAAAAGCATCATCTTGGCACTGTTGCATTCATGCAGGGGAAAAAACCCAAACGAAACATCGACAAAGCCTGGTGTGACGCACAAGCGTCGCAGGCTGCTTACGTCATAGTCCCAGCCCTAGCGCTGGGGGTGAAAGGCCCCGGGCCCCCCAAACTAAAAGCACCCTCTAGGCAGCAGCACTACTACTCTGTTTTTATACAGTAGATGTTTGTTGCCATGTCAGAAACACTTCAAACATGCTGGACAGTGCAGGGGAGTCTCTTCTAGGATGTAGGGGGCGGGGGAGGAGGGGGAGGAGGTGCAGAAAGCAGGAGGAGAGGGAAGGAGAGAAAGCGGGGAGGGCGGGAATCAGGCGGAGCGGAGAAGCGGTGCTGCAGGCCCTCCCAGCACGGGCTGTCTCTGTCCTCCAGTGCTGCCGTTGTCTCCTCCTGTCCATCCGCCCGGTCCTGCCCATCTCTGAGGATCGGCAGCAGGAGCAGGACACTGACAGCAACTAGCTCTTTTGCCCTGTGCAGCCGCCACCAGCCCACACTCACAAGGACAGCCCCAGCAAGAGGCAGGGAGCCAGACCACGCCTGCTGCCCAGCAGGAATAGGGCAGGTGGCAGTGAGCCGGGGAGAAGCGGCAATGGTCAGCTTCCCTTGGCCCACCCACAGGCTGTCATGTTGTTCTGGATGCGTGCAGCTCTTGGCCTATGGAGGGCCCTCTGCCACAAGCCCAAACATCCTGGGCACTGGGGGAGGGGAAAGAAATCAACCAAAAAAACCCCCAAAATCCACCTTGCCTGGCGCAGGAAGCCGCTCCGCCGCCTCCCTTCGCTGCCACTCCCTGCCCATCACTCCATTCCTCTGCAGCCCCTTTTCCCTTGGAGAGACCCAGCCCCTGTCAGTCGGGGTGTGGGGACCGGCCATTTGACAGTACTGACTCTTTCAACTTGCTCCAGACCAACAGGTCTATCTCAAACCACGCGACTGTGTCTGCCACTGCGGAGCGCCAGGATACCCACGCTGCCGCCGCCCCCAGCACCATCACCGTTCAACAACCGTCCTGCAGGGTCCTGCTCTGGAGCGGCATGGGAGAGCATCCTGCGGCGAGCTACCCTGGGACTGTCCGAGCGACATGGAGGCTCCGCCACGTCTGAACACAAGAGACACGTACCAGGAACCAGAAACCCTGCTAAGCCCCAGCACAGACACAGCAGGGAATAAACAGTGGCAAGAGGTTCCATGCCTAATCAGGTCCACTGAGGGGGGAGGGTCACTGGCTTTAGGGCTCCTAGCAGCACCAACTCCTGTGGGGCTTCTGTACTCGGAAATGTGGCTCTGGTCCAGAAACTGCAATTCCGCAGACAGGAAGCAGCAAAAGGCATTTCCTTCACTTTCCTAAGGTGCTACAGGGAGCGCGGCACTCCTAGGACCACCCTCTAGGATTCATTAGTGGAGGGGGCATGGCTATGGCCAGGGCTTAATTGAATATTCATGAGCTTGCTGTCTTAGGGTTTCGCTGGGTTCGCGGAGGCTCAGCAGACCCGTTCACCCACGGAAACTGGTGCCTGACTGTACTGTGGTTTAGTTCCTTCACTTGTGGGGGAACCTGTACCCACATCTCCATCTTCCAGAAAACACGAGCTGCAAGTCACATTTTTCAGGCAGCATCTGCTCACCTCACCTAGCTGAGGGTAGTTTAAAAAAACACTCTAGATTTAAACACTCATGAAACCATAATGAAGCATGACTCTCTATCGGGCACTTGGGGAGAAAAGGGCAGGAAATACACTTTGCTGATTTATTCCAAGAACATATAAAACAAGTAATCTCTGAAATAAAGAATCAGAGCCTGTATGTCTCCAGTCTTGGAAAGCAGCATCTTCTTATACCTCGTCTTGACTCAGTGAATCGCACGTTCTTTTTCTGGATAATACCACAGTTTCAGTCAGGAGAAGTGAAGACAACATACAGCTTGGTAATTGGGATATTTGCCCAGAAAGTGGAAGATGTAGGTTGATGCCTCCAGGCAAAAAATGAATCCGAAGCAGGGTCTACCACATTCTGAGCAAATGCTTTAGCTAAGCATCTTTGTAAAGCAGCAGTATCTCCTCTTCCAACTGCCCTCTAAAGGCACCGCTGTACTTAATAGAAGACTGAGCCTGCAGCACATGCTGGGCATGACTGGAGAATTCTCACCTGACCCAGCTCCCCAGGAGACTACGGCAAAATAACAACATCAAGAAAGCACAACAGCACGCCAAAAAAAGCACAATGCCAGCCTTACTATTGAAAGCCTGGCATCGTGCTACTCAGCCCTCATTCAGCTGGGAAAAAAATCAGATATCCCAGAAACTTTAAAGCTGTTAGCTATACCGGGTACAGTGCTTAGGCACCTTCAGAGCTGATCAGACTGAGAGTTTTCAGGACTGCAAGCACCTAGAACAGCTCTAATGAAGTACTTCTATGAATTTACTTATTGATATGAATTAGGGAAGCAGAATCAGAGGCATAACCTCATGCCAAGACTCCACTGAGCACTTTCATCTCTTCCCAAACTCGCTACTGGAAGACAATTAATACCAAACCACGGAATACTTCTGCAGAGTGGATGTTACACTGAAAGCAGGAACACTTCCATTAATTCCAGTTTAAGTTAGCTATCTACTCAGAGCTCATCTTTTTATGTAATGCACATTAGCGACCTGCATAAGGGTAAAAAAGCTATCCATTGTAACAAATGCATGTATGTGACACCTATCAGGTTTACTATTTACCACATTTCCCCCAATATATTACTTGTCCATTTGGTCTATGTATTCGACTTGCAGCATCTATTCTCTGGGCAGATCCCCACAGATATTTCCAAGCACATGCTTGCTTTGGCACATTGTTTAAACAAACCTACAGGACATAGAGAGAACAGACAATGGGGGAGTCAGAAAACCATCTACACTAATGATTTGAAATCCACCTGTAAGATTTATGAGTTATCTACAGAATATTAATACGTACAAGACAGTGCAATTTCAACATTACTCCATCCTTAACGTAAGAGCTTTCAACATCTGCTCTTCAAGTGCAGTGATTCCTTGGATGAAGCATCACCCTGTCAGCTTTACAAGGACAACACTGTAATCCGTGTACCATATAAAAGGCTTAGTATCTCCTAAATAATAAATACCGATTGAGCAACAATTTGCATGTAATGTCCCCTCAATTTTAGATATAATACTCAATCCTATGGTTTATATTACCGATTAAATAATGGAAACCTTCTGGCCGTACAGTCACCTTCGGGTTCGTTAATACATGTGGAAGACACTGTCCCTGGGCATCTTGAAATTTCTTGGCAAACAGCAGCTGGGAAGGATCTTTGCTTCTCCCCCCCACTGCAGCCACTCTAAATGGCACAGGACCCTTTGTATTGCAACTTACAAACTTGTTCTTTTTGTTATCCCTCTACTCTCTCCTACAATACAAAGGAGAAAGAAATGCTTTATGAATTACAATTCACTTGACTGCACGTTTAAGCACAGGGCAAGAAACTGAAGAAACCACCATACACAGACCTGAGGGTTCTGCAGGCAGCAACCTACAAACAAACAAAAAAATAAAAACCCCCAAAACCCCACTGGACGATATCTGGGTACACAACACCCTCAGAGGCTCCTCCACAACCGGGAACTTGTCAAGAAAGGGAAATATTGGAAGTGACGCGCTTGAAATCAATTTAACCGCGGTTTAAGCGGGCAGCCCGGAGACAAAACGAGCAGCCCGGAGAGCGGGACCCAGCCCGACCCCTTCCCGGTCACCACCTCCGCTCCCGCCGAGCGGGGACAGGCGGGAGACAAAAGGGAGGCGCGGATCCCCCCAGGGCCCGGAACTCCCACAATCCCCGCGGCCCCGGCGGGAAACCCTTCCCCGCTCCCTCCCCCCCCGGGGCCGCTCCTCCGCCAGATCCCGGCCCCCGGCGGCGCACGTGGGGCCTGCGGGGCGCCTCCTCCCGCCGCTACGGTGGCACCGGAGGAGAGGAGAAGGGGAAGGGTTCGCGGGGCCGACCCGCCGCCTCACCTGCTGTTTGCCCCTGGCGTAGGGCGGCTTCCCGGCTCCCGGGTGGTGCCGCCGGATCCGGATCTTGCCGCCGCCGCCGCCACCCGAGGCCATGATGCGATCCGGCCTCCCCCTNAGGGAGGGAAAAGCGCCACCCGGGATCCCCCGCGACACGCAGAGGGAAAGTCCGCCCCGAAGGCTGGGAGAGGAGGTTTGTGCCGGGGTGAGCCCCGGAGGCTCCTCCGCCTTCTCCCCTCCGCCCCTCCCGCGGCGCTTCGCGGAATGGGCCCGGCTGGAGGAGAGCAGTGAGTCATCCGGTCCGACCTCCCGTCCCGGAGCACGTGGCACAGGGTCGCATGTGCAGGCGGTTCTCGGAATATCCCCGGTGAGCCTCTCCGGGCAGCCCGGTCCCGCTCACCCGCGCAGTACGGAAGCTCCTCACACTTGCAGATGGAACGTCCTGTGCACCGGTCTCTGCCTGTCGCCTCTGGTCCTGTTGCCGGCCCCATCCTCTCGATCCCGCCTTAGATTCCTGAATGCTTCACCGGCTCGGGGGACGCCTGTCCCTCCCTGTGCCTCCCCCGGATGTTCCCCTACTCCTGCCCGGGAGCCGGCGAAGGGCAGCGTGGGGAACGCGGCAGGAAAAGCGGCGCTGGGAGGGTTGACGTGCTGCCCCGGCGTGCCGATATCCATTGGAGGGGGGGGGGTCAGCAATAGGAACGCCGACAGGGCGGGTTTGTCATCGCTCAGTTTTGGCAGGCTGGAATCAGGCGGAGGGAAAGTGGTTTAACACGGATTTTTCTTCCTCAAAACATAAGGAGGAGTGCATTCCTATTACCAAGTTAAAATGTGTAAAGATGTGGTTTGGTGTGGTTATTTTTTTATTCTACTGGAAGTAGAGTTGAGAAAAATCTGTGGCTCTGTGTCTTATTTATAGCAATTACCTGCTCTGGGAATCATGGAGTGAAGCAGAGTAAAAAATCACGAGTACCTTACTGACTAGTACAAGTCAATAAAAATGTTCACCCTTATGAAAAAAAAAAAAAAACAACCAAAAAAAGAACCCCAAACCACCAGAATGTACTAAAAATTTACTGACAAAGAGACCTGGGTATTTCAGAGTGGAAGAGCCACAGTACACCACATACACCTTCCACCAAAAAACCCCACTTTTCTCAGCACATACCCGAAGACTGGAACTGGGGAGAGTGTGGGGGGACTTTAGGGCATCTCAAAACAGCAAGGGTGATTCTGAAGGTGCAAAAATGTAAACTAGCAGCAACAGGAAAGGAGGAGGAGCTCTTAGGTGAAATGTTATTGGGGAACTTCTAGCTGCCCAAACTTTCCTACTGGCTTTTTTTAACCTCATTGGTATCTTCCCAGCTCTCCCATTTTTAACTGCCCGAATTTTTGAAATACCTTGCCAGGTATTTCTTCTCAGGAATCACAGAATATTCTGATTTGGAAGGGACGCACAAGGATCAAATCCAACTCTTAAACGGCACCACTGCCCCCCTGGCAGGGAATCGAACCCCCGGTCTCCTGCATGAGAGGCAGGGACACTCACCACTATACTAATGTGGATTTCATGAACTACACTTTTGGAATTCCGGTCTTCTCCCTCCCTGCCCCACCCTCGTAAACACATACAATTTTATGTGCAGTGAGAGGACCTGCAGTTACCGAGGTTCACTTCCAGAATGTGGAACACGTGGCTTTGAGCCTCATCCAAGATCCACCTCATCCTGTGTACGCTGCCCATGTGCCGTCTCACTTTAGGATGATGCTGTTCCTACACTATGTATGTCAAGATCTACATCAATATAATCATCACGAGACAAATAGTATTTTAGCCTGGATTTGTAACTCTCTTTGTCCAGGAACCAAGTAGGATGGTAGCTTCCAACTTAGGAGAATGGCAGAAAGGGTATTAATGTACACATGTATTTCCACTATGAGGAAGCCTTTAATATAAACTGTGTCCTTTGGTAATGGATAGTCATTAGTAACAGTGCTGGCTTTGCAAGTGGTACCACTGTGGGGAACCAACTAAAATCCCTCCTGTGCTGGACAGGCAGGAGCTGGGCAAATCTGAAACATGTTTCCCTCTTTCTGATGCACACTAAGTGTAAGGGAAGCTAAAATCACAATTTTCCCTTCAAAGTACATGTGAAATGCAGCTACACTACATTTGCTCTGTAAATTCAAGTGCTGCTTTATTGACTTATGTTACTTCCATTTTACTTATTTAGAACAATTTCCATATGGTGACATGCCTTTAATGAAACTCATGACTCAGAAATACTTGTCAATGTAGTCAAACAAAGTCTATTGACATGAGTCACTGCAATTAAATAAATGTCATTAAAAATGAGACAGAACAAAAGGCAAATATATATATATCTCCAGCAGAATGACAGTGATCATCACCCTTTGATCAATCTTCCCTGTGAGTTATATCTGCAAGTTACTTTGAGGTAGCGCTAGAAAGAAGCTGTTGGTCCAAGAGCATCCCTGCAAAAAGAAACATTCATGGCTTAAGTACCATTTAACCTTTTTGTACCCTTTTAAGTACTCTTCGGCCATCTTTAGCCCGTTTCTTTCTCCCTGTTCACTGACTGCAGGATCAATAGCCCCTCAAACCATGGTACTAAAGCTTTTCTGTTCAGAGAAATGATGGAAAACAAAAACATTACTCTTCAAGAAATTACGTAGCAGGTTTTAGGTAAAGGCACTATCTATCACAGCTAGATACAATAAAGAGTTTAAGAAACCAAACACTAGGTTTTCTTCCAAAAAAACTCTTTATCAGACTTTAAAAGAAAACCAGCAATATGTCAGCTGGGTAGAACAGACAAAACACAACTGTACGAAGTGAAATAATGTGGTGTTAAAAACGTTGCTTTCACTACTTTTTTTAAAAAATGTTTTTACTGCAATCAGATCTTTGTAGAACTGATGACAGGGATCTGTATGATGTCCATGCCCAGGTCTGTGTAAGCTAGCCAGTGCAGGCAGTAACAGAGCTGGAACTTTCCTCAGTTAAAAAAGTTTCAGCAATGCATTCCAATAGTTCCAGTGCACTCACTTTTTCCTGAATTCCGGCTTACACCAATACAGAAAGAAGTTTTTGCAGTATGTCTTTACGGTAAAGAACGAGTGCTACACACATGTGCATCATGGGATATATGCAACTGGAAAGCAGGGTAGGCTTTCAGGACGCAGGAAAGGAAGTCAGAGAGTACTTCAGAACAGCCTCACATGGGCTGCAATTAGCAGACTCCTTCACCTCACTTTTCTTGTTTGTTGACTGAAGAAAATGTATTCCACAACATTTCTAAGATGTGCAGAACTAATGGCCCAAGCAACCTCTTTCAGTGCATTTCAAACCCAGTATTTAATTATATAAGCACTTCACAGGCCAGAAGAGGTGTTGCACACGTCTAAAAACAAAGTCTCCAACGCAGAGCATAAAGCCCTTGTTAATTTGTAAAATCTGCATAAATGTGGTGGCTACAGACTGTGACTTTGAGGTTTCTGTGCAGTATGATGTAGTGTCAAACTAAGTGAAGTCACACAGCTACCTGGACCCTTCATTACATAATTCACACATAGCTCAACCTCCCAAATGCCAAAAACCAGCAGATACTCCATAGTGTTTCTGCCAGGCCAACAGCACATCCTTCAGATCACATTTTTAACTGGTGACAATTAAAGGTTTCCACAAATTACTTGCTGCTGTGTGGTGTTAGGCAATGCTATGCAAAGCAGGATATGCACTTCAAAGCGGGATATAACCCAGGCACAAATCTGGATGCTATCATGGCTACTCGTGATGATGGTACTTGCTAGATACAAAATCCTTTGCTTAGCAACTACCTTGTACTGCCAAGCTCAAGCACCACAGCTATGCACTACCACTGAAGGGGCATCCAATCCTGTGCAGCTGTGAAGCTTTAACACTCCCATCCAAATTCAACAGGCCTGCATCTACTGCCTTGAGTTTCCTCCCTTCTGCAGGCCGCTGAAACAATGCCACACATGTGTACAACTACTTCCTTTCCCACCCAGATTATTTTTGCTTCATTTATTCCACTTTGTCATGTTCCCATTAATAATCTCCCTACCATCACTCTCCAAAGACTGACCAGTCCACACAAGGAAAACATTCACCTAAGAAATCCAAGTTTCCAGGCACCTCACAACTATGTACTAGTTCTCTTCAAAGCACAGAAACAGTTGCTGTAACTGTGATAATACTGTGGGTTTTTTATTTCTCACTTTCTACATACACATCTGCACAAAGTCCAGGAAGACCAAACTTCCTGTAACACTCCAAAATCCTCTTCTAGTTTAGAGGATCTGTATTTCACGGGTGGAACTTTTGTTTTAACAAAAAAATGGCAGAAATTAAAATGTGAAAAAAGAGGGAGATCCTGGTGATCAGCTAAAAGTGACCTGCCATGCCAAGTCAGCACTCTGCAATGCAGTTATTAGTTTCACATTTAAGAACAGCACTGGGTTATGACCACCACTTTAATGTAATTAAGTCATTATAAAAAATAAAGGCAGAGGACTTCATTCCTACCTGCCATCCTACCAATTCTGGTTTAGGCTGCCCCCAAAACAGCAGTGGCAAATAGCAAAGTGTCCTGACCAGCTTTAGGAACTTTCATGGCTATCAGCTATAGGATAATTTCTACCTTTTTCTCTTCAGAGAGTATTCTTCTATTTCCAGCCTAAATTTATTTTATTGTGTACACTAACAGTAGTACACTTCTGCATGCACAGGAGCTCAAGTTGTCCCTGTGACTGGAAAACACTTTATACCCTTCCAGCTAAGAACGGTTTAGAGGAAGCCACTCAGAAGTTGCTGTCTTAAAGCACAACTTTCTTCACTGCCATCTCCCCTAATCTCCTTTGACTTGAATACTGAACACTGTCATCCTAGATTTATAACCTCATCACTGTGAAACCTCTGGGCATGAAGACTGAACAAGTAACAGATGTTTAGGACAGGGTGAGGTTTAGCTAAGGAGTTGTTACTACGACACTCTTACTCCTGATATGTTATTCTTCCTCCTTTAAACCAAACTCTTCTCCAAGGACTTTCTGGTTTAAGAACACGTATGTTAAATCAGTTTCTTTGCTGCTCAGTCACTTGAGACTACAAGAAGGTCAGAAATAAAGTTATCAGTAGGTATCATCTTTTAGTCTTTGGAATGTTTCAGCTATGGCAACTGAACATTTGCCTTTCTTGTGTTAAAACTGTAGAGATAAAGCATGTTAAGAGCTTGGAAAAGATTACCAAGGTAACTTGGAAGTATGGGAGAGCTAGTTCTTGCTGCCCATACCAAAGACAGGTGAAACACCCCTACTGCCTCCAGCCAAATTCAACAAGCCAGAAGAGACTGTGTTTCACATACGTAAGTAAAATCCCTTGCTGGCAGGTTTGCAGAAACAAAATTTTATTTACACAGGCAAGTCTATCTTTAGACCCCATTTAACTCTTTACATTTCTAGAATATTTACATGATTTCAAGATGCTCCAAAGTGATGAACAACAACAACAACAAAAAAAAAAGATTACAGAAACTGTCAAAAGCATAGCAAAAAAAAACCCAACCTATCATTGTGCTTTAAAACTTATGATCTAGAGTAATGTAGAAGAAATGTAATTTTAGCACCTTGGTCATAACGGTCATGCTATATAAGACACTTAAATAGCAGAGGGGATGTCAGAAGTGACCGTATCCAGAGGTTGCCAGTGACAATTCATGAGGGCATCATAGAGTTCTTCGCTTGTCTCCATAAACTGTCTGTTCATCTCATCAACATCCAAGTAAAGTTGTGGATCTGAAAATAAAAGCCTGGTTAGTACAAGTGTCAGATCATGGGAGGCTTGCACACAAAAACCTGAGGTAGATGTCTAATAAAATGTATTTTAGTCAAATTTAATAGTAAATGTAATAAGACATTTATTCACCTAAAATGTCAAACCTTAAAAGCCCAGCTTCTTTTGGAATTTGTGTATCAAGAGCACTAGGTCTATAGTAGCATTTAAACCTAAAGTGCAGATTTAAGGATAATTAAGCATGAAAAGCTACCAAAATCCACTGAATTTCTACCACAGTATGCATTAGGCAGGATAGTCTCTCAACATCACACTATAAGTCTCTATGCGAGTAACTGTCTACAAACCTTCCAGGACAACAATTAAGTTTTGTCCCAAATGTTAAAGTGCAAGTTGAATCCTCCTTTTAAGAGCATAAGCTTCTACCCCAGGTTTAAGAAAACAAAGCTTTTGCCTATTAATGAGTTTCACATGCAGTATCTTCGCCTTCATTCTGCTTCCAGAATGATCTATTAATTTATCATATCTTGGATTCTGCTAAGTTAAAGAAACCTACTGTGAAGAGTTGTTGATGATGTCCCATCCTACTTGACATGGTGTAGTCTATTAGCTTTAAAATCCTACCTCATTTCAACTACAATCCAGAGAATCCTATCAAATCAGCTGAGTTTTAAAGACATTCTTCATCCAATAGCTATTGGCTTGTACTGTTAAAGGGCAGAAGTATGGCTAAATTCAATTTGCAGTGATAGAATCATCATTACCTTCAGTTATTAGGTCATCATTGATCTCAGTCATAGCTGAAGCTTCCTACAAAAAGAAGTGAAGAGTTGAATTAATCCATTTCAGAAAACATCACAAATACAAAATAATTCTGTACTCTCAAACAACTCCCTCCTCCCACAGCTACAAAATGCACACAGGTGGGTGGTATTTGTTGGGGAGGGGTTTTTCACAGGGTGTTTGCCATTGCTTTCAGTGATTTGGGGCTTTTGTAGGTTTATGTTCTAGAGGTATTGTTCAGGGCTTTTTTTTTTTTTTTAGAAAACTATAGTCTAGTTCAGCTTGGAAAGGACTTCCAGAAGTTGTAATTTATGAACTGCCTAATCCAGATAAGATCATCTTAAGGCAATTCTTTAATTTGCTTTAAATCTATCAAAAAAAAAAAAACCCAGGAAGAGACCAAGGCTACACAATTATGTTGTCAGAACTGTTATCTGGCATACATGAAGAAAAAAATGTAAAAACTTAAGTGCTTAAGTAGTGCATCTATAAAATTAAAGACACCTCTCTGACTCCTGAAAATCTAGCCTCTAAGCTGAACACATGATTTCATTTTTAGGACTTTTT
>WEKX01021518.1:115527-136381 GCA_013390025.1 Pitta sordida
CCTCCCCGGCCCGTGGGATTGGTCCCTGTGCGGGCACTTGGTGACGGACAGCCTGGCGCTCCGCACGCTTAAATCGTTTGGACTAATCTCCTAAGAGCGCATTAACTCAATAAGATCCCATTATCCTTATAGCTAAGTGTAATTTCGCCCCCTGTACTTGGTGCGGTGTCCAGTTCGGGGCTGCTCAGCTCAGGAAAGACATTGAAGTGCTGAAGCATATCCACAGATGGGAAGGAGAGCGGGAGAAGGTTCTGGAAGACGAGTCTGATCGTGAGCGACTGAGGGAGCTGGAGTTGTTTACCCTGGAGAAAAGTAGGCTCAGGGGTGACTGCATCCCTCTCTACAACTGCCTGAAAGGAGGGTGTAGCCAGGTTGGGGGTCCAGCCTCTGCTCCCACGCAACCAGTGACAGCACAAGAGGACATAGTCTTCAGCTGTGCCAGGGGAGGTTTAGGTTGGACATGAGGAAGAATTCCTTCAGAGGACAGTGATCAGACATTGGATTGGATTGCCAGGCAGGTGGTAGAGTCACCATCCCCGGAGGTGTTTAAGGACAGACTGGACATGGCACTTAGTGCCATCCTCTAGTTGACAAGGTGGTGTTTGATCATAGGTTGAACTCCATGACCTCAGAGATCTTTTCCAACTGAATTGATTGTCTGATTAGGGTTTCTTACACATATACTTTTGGGGGTTTATCTTTTAAAATAGATAAAATTACAGGATGAGGAAGTGGAAATACCATTCAGAAATGGTGTTCAAGAAACACCTGTTTGTTTTGCATTTCCGTTACAGTCTTGGACAGTCGTCCCAGATTTTACACATCATGCCCACTCTGCTTCATTGTCGGCAGTAGCAGTGAACAACAGATATGTTGTCACTGGGAGCAGAGACGAGACAATCCAAATCTATGACATGAAAAAGAAGATAGAACATGGAGCACTGCTACAGCACAATGGTAAGGGAGCATTTCTTTGTCAAAAGCATTAATGGTATGAAACTGTAGCGGAAAAACTAGGTGTTGTCAGAAGAAGAAAAGATTCTTTTTTTTTAGTAAGGCTTTAATTGTGATGGCATTGCAGCCATGATGGTTTGATGATACAGACAAGGTAAGCTTTTGAGCATAAAAGTCAAGAAACTATTTTGAATATTTTTAGTTTTAGGTGTTTAAGAATCTATGCCCCACAAATGGCTCATGTGCCGTTTTTCTACTATCAAGACAGTTATGTGTGAGAGCAGGCTGCTGCTTCCAGATGAGTTAACGTGGTACCTTTCCCACTGTATATGCTGGCTGAATTACAACTGAAAAAGTACATCACAGAATAGTTTGGATGGGAAGGAACCTTTTAAAGGGGTATCTAGTCTAACCCTCCTGCATTGAATAGGGACCTCTTCAACCAGATCTAGTTACTCAGAGCCCAGTCCAATTTAGCCTTGAGTGTTTCCAGGGATGGAGCACCAACCACCGCTTTGGGCAAACCATTTATCTGTATCAATGCCATCTCTGTGAAAACACTTCTTCTTATATCTAATCTAAACTGACCTTCTTCAGTTTAAAACTGTTACTTCTTGTCCCATCACATCAGGCTCTGCTAAAAAGTTTATCCCTATTTTTCTTACAAGCCCCCTTCAGGTACTGGAAGACCACAATAAGATCCTTGCAGCATTCTCTTCTCTCATTTTAATAATCCCAATTCTCTCAGCCTTTCTTCACAGGAGAGGTGTTCCATCTCTCTAGTCATATTTGTAGCTCTCCTCTGGACTTGCTCCAAGAGGTCCATATACTTCTTATGTGGGAGTACTACATTACTCCAGGTGTGGAAAGAATAATTTGCTTTAACATGGTGGCCACGCTGCTTTTCATACTGCTCAGGATACAGCTGGCTTTCTAGGCTGGAAGCTCACATTGTTGGCTCATGTCCACCAGCGTGCCCAAGTCCCTGATACTGGGGGTTGCACTCTGCTTTGTGGAATCTCATGAGGTTCCCATGGGCCCACTTCCTGAGCTTGTCCAGGTCCCTCTGGATGGCATCCCATCCCTCAATACTCAGCTTGGTGCCAGCTGCAGACTTGCTGAGGGTGCACCCTTCATCTATATCATTGGTCCAGTCATCAGTTAATGGCTGTCCAAATAAATCTGTTTGGGTCGTTTGTAGCTCCGTCCTGATTAGGCAATAAGAACCTGCAGCTAGACTGGGCACAGTCCCCGCATTTAATTCATGTATGATAAATCATACTGTGCTTATGGGCTACAGTATGTGCGGTAAATTCATCTGTGTGTCAGGAGTGGGGCACTGACATGAGGGTGGCTAATAGAGCACATCAGGGATTGAATATAACAAAGTTTGAGGGGTTTGTCCGGAAATGCTTAGGAAATAATTTGGATTTTCCCAACGGTAGGGTAGTAGCTGGCATGTTTCAATGGAAGATGCTTTTCTGTTAATTCACGTTCTCTGTGCAATAACTGTTTGGTGTGTACAACATCATTAATAGCTCTGGTTTGTGTTTCTAGGCACAATAACATGTTTGGAGTTCTATGGTACTGCACATCTCCTGAGCGGGGCTGAAGATGGACTCATTTGTATCTGGAACACAAAGAGATGGGAATGTCTGAAATCCATTAAGGCACATAAGTGAGTTCCTTAAATCTCCATGTTCACATACATTCTGATGTTTATTTTCTTTGTAAATAACACATGTGGCTAATGTTTTGTTTTTATCAGGGGACATGTGACATCTCTTTCTATTCATCCTTCTGGGAAATTAGCTTTGTCAGTTGGAACAGATAAAACATTAAGGTGAGTCAAAGCTGATGAAGGAATGCAGAGAATTCAGCAACTCTTACTAAGGTATTAAAGAGCAATTCCATGTTGGGACTAGACCACGAAAGACTGATAGAACATATTTGTCATCAAATGGTTCAAAGATCCATTGGTTTGTCTTTAGAAGTTTTAAGTACCAGCAAAATCTTTTAAGAATAGTTCCTGCTGTGTTCTTGTGAATTCTGCTCATTACAAGTCCCTTGCAGATGTATAAGTATATTTGCATTTTGGAACACAATTTACTTAACCTTCTGGAAATTGTCAAGGTTTTGTTTAGTGCGAAAAAAATAATTTTTCATTTGGCGTACATTCATGTTGCTGTAGATACCTGTATTAAAGATAAAAAGTTCTATTTTAACAGCACAAATTGTTACTGGGCTCCTTCTGGGCTCTCTTTTGCATATGGTGGTTTACAAAATAAATACAGTTATACCCCAAAGTTCGCAAGGAACGGGACAGGCCACGGCCCTCGCAAAACCCTAAACTCGCAAAGAAGCGCAGGTTATTAATATGCATGCAGGCCACGCCCATTGCTCCACCCCCCGGAACTCCGGAGCATTGGGGACAATTTTCTGCTCCTTCCCATGGTCTGTCTTGGCACAAGGGAGCAAAGGGAACCGTTTCTGAGCAGCTGCTGTGACCGTGTGTGCTCACAGCCCAAACCCCGCTTCGNCTTTACCATGAGAGAGGGGCAGCGCTGCCTGTACGGTCCCAGAGAGCAGGGGAACAGAAGCCTCCTCCTGGCACAGCAACAGCTGCCTCCTCCCAGCACACAGCACTTGCCTGACCTCGCTTGTCTCACTTTCGTGAGGCAGTTTCCCCGTTTGGGGACCAGGGGCACAGTGCCGCCATTGTGAGCCCCCTCCGCACAGGACAGTGTGAGTCCCGCCCCACAGGCACCGCGGCACCGCCCCTCGGCAGAGCAGAGCAACTGCGCGTGCGTTGCCCGGCTCAAGTCGCAGACGGCTGAATCATAATTGCGAAAAATTTGCTTCACAAATGGGCAGGGTCATAATGGAGAGGTCGCAATGCAGCGGGGATTCACTGTAACAAGTTTGACCTTATACTGTGCAAGCAACATGTGAACTCATCATTTTCTCTTGCACTAAGAAGGCAGAAAAATGCACAGAGATGCTTAAAAGCTTCCTTTGGCTGCCTCATGTCAGCAGCCCAGACTTCAGTTTCGCTGTGCTGTGTTTAACTAGAGTACACATTATCTGTTGTTATCTTTCAGAACCTGGAATCTTGTTGAAGGACGATCAGCCTTCATCAAAAACCTGAAGCAAAGTGAGTTATCAGTCTAGATCCACTAAGTAAATGGACTTGGATAGGGATGTTTTTGTGTAAAGGAAAGCTGACTGAATTAATCAAGTCAGTTAATTGCAAAAAAACTTTCACAATGTCTTTTTCACATGTGCAGGCAAGCATACGTAAGTTTATGTTCTCAGTAATGATCAGTTACCAAAAGGAAAATGCAGCACGTATCACTAAAGTAAATATTTTTTTCCCCTTGAAATTTAAGGTCAGGGCATTTAAATACATTTGTTTTGTTTTCTTTTTCTTTACACAATGCTGATAATCAAAAATGAACATTTAAGAGCATAGTTTTACTTGTTTATTCTAGGTTATTTGCTTTTTCACGGAATATTTTCTCAGCTCTAGGTAGAAAACTGTCTAGTAGCTTTTACAGATTCTTACTTTTAGATTCTCACACAATAAAGAGTGCAGAAAGTCAGTGTTTGTGTATACAAATGTATCAATGTACAGATGCACACATAATTAAATGGTCCCCTGATGGAGAGAGGTATGTGACCGTGGTAACAAACAAAGTGGACATCTACAGACTGGACACAGCTTCAATCACTGGCACCATTACAACAGAGAAGAGGATTTCTTCACTTAGATTTATTACAGTAAGTACAAAAATGAAAGGTGTTGGGAAATTAACTGGTTTGAAACGTACAGAATTAATTACCCTTGAATTTCTTTTTTCCCATTCCAAGGATTCTATCCTTGCCATAGTTGGAGGGGATGAAATTGTAAGGTTCTACAGCTGTGACTCTCAAAAATGCCTCTGTGAATTTAAAGCTCATGAAAACAGGTATTCTGCATTTATTTACTGTTTAAATATACTTACGGCTGTGCTGAGTCCTCAGTACAATGGCTTGTAATGTTCAGCTCTTTTACTATTGTTTTTGTTTTAGTATAGAGAGTGAATTTATTTATGTGCTGAATTTCAAACTGGACAGACTTGTTTGCTTTTATTTAGTGTGAGCAGCAGTACTGTGCTGTCCATGCACATGACAAAAATAGCTGTATATAATTAGAAATAATCTTCTAAATTTATGAGTCAGTGAGTATGTTTAACCAATCTTTACTGATTCTGACTCTTTAGAGTGCTTTACAAAAACAAACCAGTTTTATACAGTTCAAGCAATAGGAGGGTAATCTCTGTGGTCGTTGAATACCAAATATTTGTCCATAAAAAGAAAAACATGTCAGTTTACTGTTCTGAACAGCCATGCTGTAAAATAAAAACACAGTACTTTTCTTTTCACAGAATAAAAGATATTTTTACTTTTGAAAGAGAAGGACAGCATATTATTGTTACTGCATCCAGTGATGGTTACATTAAAATGTGGAATCTGGATCTCGATAAGGTTAGTCTATTAAACCTATTGTTATATTTATGAAAAGTATCAGACAACCAAAATTGCAGGGATTAATTCTAAATCACTGAGGAAATTTTACTTGAAATGTCTTGATCTTCTTCCGTGTTATGTTCAGTAGAGATGTATATGTCTATACATGTACATTCATGCACTCCTATATTATTTATCTCTACTTTTTTTTTTTTAAACAAACTACAAAATCTGATGATATTACAAAGTCTCATCTCCTCTTTATGCAAAGTCATACTTCCCATGAGACTGACCTGGCCAGGCTTATGACTATCAAATCAGTGATGTATGTTCTAAGGACTGCTGTGAATTTTTCTAATGTTGGTGACAGTTGTTTCTCTTTTAAAAACACAGATTCTGTGGTGTGGGGGGAAAGGGGGTTGTTCATGTCAAGGGAGGAATTTATCCTTTGGAAAAATTAAAACATTAATGTAGTGGGTACTTGTGTTTCCTGTATTTTAAGTTCTAAGTAGCACAGTTCAACAAGAAATCATGTCTTACCTTTAAAGTTTACCCTTGTTTGTTCTTAAAATCAGAAATTGACCTTTTAAATTCACTGCCTCATAATAAAGGATCTACTATATTTCAACATAAGTATCTTGAATAGTTCAAATAATTGTTTCACAGCATTTACACGCTTCATGTCTGAATTTGCCCATTTTTAATTTCACTCCCTCTGATTGTTTTTATACTTCTAAGCGCAGTAGTGAAATCCTTCTTTTCCCTTCATCTCAAATTTCTGTTCCCCTTGTCCGTAAGTGACATAGCGATCAGGGAATTCTTTACCTTTCTCTGTGACACTGTATTTATATTTCCTTTCTGTGCAGGTAAGGTTTTGTGTAAGTGTGTGGGCTGCTCTGTTCAGCTCTGTGAGGTATAATATCCTAATACAGTACTTTCTGATGGGTTGATGCTCTTAATGCTGCACAAGTGCTTATGACACTTTATCCCCGGATATCTGTAATAGGATATTTGCTCAAATATTCCCAGAGCTGAGTTATGCAGTTGCCAAACCATGAAGTGGAGAGCAGGCAGTAAGATACTTTCTCACTTCAAATACTTCAGTAAATTTAAATACATTTCTTCTATGTTTTCTTCAGATTAAAGATGCACCGTCTTTACTGTGTGAAGTCAATACCAAAGCTAGGCTGACATGTATTGCAGTATGGCTTGACCAAGCTTCAGGAGTGAAAGAAAACTCTGAAACAGCTGCAACATCATCTCAAGGTAACAGAACTGTGTGTATTTTTGATTGTTAGTGTGACTGTGAAATGGAATATACTCAGCGGGGGGTTTCTACTGCACACGTTGGAAAAAGTTTTGGTATTTTGAAGAACTGATACAGGCAAGTGATTATCAATCTGATAGTGTCTCAAGCCTGTATGTTGGAGGGCATAAGCCTCTTTTCACTTTTATTAATTTTCTTTCTCTCGACTGGAATAACATACTCAGGGAGCCACTGTGAAGCTTTTAAGACGGATAAGAAAATTAACAGTTTGATAGAACTGCATGTCTTCTTTTGCTAGAGACAAAATCCGGTCTGAGGCCATTGTATTGCTGGGCAAACTTAGGAAGTCCAGCTCAGAGTTGTATAAGGTTTTTTGCTGTATTATCTATTTACATACTTGATCTTTAGAATTTTAATTTCACGGGCAAAACTAGCATAAATGGACATTCCACTGTAAAATAAGAAACTATTTATAACCCTGTTTTCTGAAATGAGATACAAACAAGTCTCTGTGTCATTCAGACTACAAAGACTGGACATAAAGGTCAGTATGAATAATTTCTTGCCTCTTTTTAGCAAAAGAAGATGGAAAACCACCAATAGTCAGAAAAAATAAAGTTTGTTGGACTGATAAAACAGCAAAAAAAAAGAGAAAAATTACTCCAGAGGAAATAAAATTGGAAGCTCCATTGCAAAAGAAGAAAAAGAAACGGAATACCTCAGCATGAAGGCAGCTACCTTCCCTCCTATATAAAAGTAAATGCTGGTGTTGGTCTAGTTTTTATAAGGATGTAAACCTCTAACAAGACATGTGCTTCTGAACTGACATGTTGTTTAAAAGTAATTAATATTCTTGCCCTAATAAATTGATGGACCATTCTGAGAAGCAACAAAAGAAATGGCAACTTTTCTTAAGGAGGCAATAACAAATTGATAATATGTAATGTTTATATTTTTCTATTAACAACAGGATACACTTTTTAACTGGCTCTGAAAAAGCCAGCTAAAATAATAAAAATAGCTGCATCTCTCTCAGTTACATTTTTGTCTTCATTTAAATGCATATTAAAACACATACACTTTCTCATTTTGATGTTGAAAAAGTTACTGTTCATTTGACTCAAAATATGATCTGCCTTTGTCCTGCATTACTTTTCCTACTCTAAGAAGGAACATGTTAAAACTACTTCAAATATGATGATCATATTCCATACATTCACAAAAAAACCTTACTTTCTAGTTCTTGACACAAGCATATACATGGAGTTGATAAGCAAAATGTTTGGCTTTTTTACCAGGTCCAAACTTCCTGTATTTCAGTTTTTTTAGTCTTTGCACCCATGGTTCACATGGCTGAAACCTTTTGCTTAGAATGTAGTACATAAATTTTTAAGTGTAAGAGTTTATGTTCATAAGGCTTTACCTTTTCTTACTCCTTCCCATTGTACTTTTTTCAAGTCTTTGATCTGAACCGTATTTTTAAAAAAATATAACATTTGAAATTTTGCTGTGGTGATAAAATGTCACCTATCTGTTGCGTTTGCACTTGAACAAAAAGTTCCCACTGACTGAGAAGGTCAGGAATTCACAGGAATTTATCTTAAGCCTTACTACAAATATACAGTGGGAAAAACAAAGTTGAGCTGGAGAGAACAAGGTCAAATAGCTGCACTAAATGTTCCCTTTCTTTAAAGTGTAAGGCATGTTGATGTTGTTTTCTGTCATTATTTCTTCTGTTTTCAAAGACTAATTGAAATTGCTTTATTCTGATTCACTTCAGTAGTAATCTCTTTTCCTCTTTATTTGTGTAGCAACAAAAAAAGGAGAGAGAATCAGAAAAATGATTGAGCCAAATCCGGAGACAGGAATGCAGGCTGGTGTAGGGCTGTGGAATAGGATATAACTCCAGTTCAGCTCTGTGTATGCTCTGACACTGAAACACAGTGAGCATCATCAGTGCTGTTACAGAATTGTTCCTGTGGCAGTGAGTGTCCATATTTACCTTCTGTAACTGTTCTCCTTATTTAGATAAATTATAGTAGCCCCTTCTTTGTATATTCAATATAGTTGATTTAAATGAGCTTGGTTTAATTTAAAGGGTTTTAGTTTGAGTTTACACAGCTTTTCATTTTAATGACACCCTAAATGTTTTTGGTCACCAACACAGGCAAATAATGTAGGACTTCAAAGGTACCAGAACAGAGTTGTAATTCAAAAGGCCTCTACAGTAAATATAGGACTAAGAAAGTATAAGCTTAAATAAGAGAATTGTGTGGAGTGCTTGTAATATGTTATGTCTATTTGATAGGGCTAATCATGCCCTTGACAAAATGGCTGCCACTACTAAACCAGTTTTTATTGTTTGAACTTTTAAATACATGAGCTCATGGCCCCAGACATCACAACAGCAGAAGCAAGACCGCATAAGCACCAGGAAAAATCCAGTCTGCTCAAAATTTTAAGAATTAAGAAGCAAAAACTCCACAGAATTTTGGTCCTAAAGTTTAGACTAACAACTACGTATTAAACATTTGTAGAAATCCAAACTCCCTGTTTAGTAACAAAGAATTTGAGCAATTTGAGAACTGTAGACAGTGAAGAACAGTCCTAATAGCCTTTAAAGTGAACTACAGAAATAGACCTTAGGGGACAACTCATTATTTCCTATACCTTGAGTGAATGCCCTACTAAACCAGTACTTGGCAATTTGTTGCTGTTCCCTTGTGTACATCTTCCTTTTCAGCACATTTTCCATTCTAGTGTTCAGGTAACTGCTCAGAATGCTAGAGAGGAGGCAGCACTGCAGAGACAGAGATGTCAGCAGTGAGAAATCTGTCCCTGTCACTGGTAGAGTAGATGGAGTGATAGCAAGTAACAAGTCTAGCAGTCAACATCCGACACGAACCCCAGGTGAGTTCAATAGCTCCAGCAGCTGTGGATTTCTTCCAGTTTTCCTGCCTCCTCCTCTTGGAGAACCGCTCTCCTGGATTACAAAGCAGAGCCCAGTGGACCTTGAACCTCATAGCTATCACACAGCTGGAATTGTAAAAGGAACCCTACCCAGTGTATCTTAAGTATGTGTTGGTTGTGGCACTTTGCAGGGAGAGAGGAGGTTTCTGTTTAAACCACTTATGCCAACAGAGGAATTAAGCTGTTCCGCTGTTTCTGAACATTGGTTTAATTCATAAAGATGGGGAAATTTGAAATGCAGCTGAAGAAGGCTACATTTTGCAAAAGCACAGGCCTCCGATGTTTGGTGTCTTCTGTAATGAAGAGGAACTGAAGGCCCTTGGTTCAGGGACGTGGCTGGAGGAGTGCTTCCTCTTTCTACATGGCTCAGCATCCATGGGAGGTAAGTGCATGGACAACTGGAATAAATCATGCAGCACCACTTAAGTGAAGAGAGCCAGTTTTGGCACTTGGAAAAGAGAGTTTATCTTAGTTATAAACAAGCAGTTATAAACACCTCTGCATATTTTCCAGATTAAAAAACCCTCAAAACATTTTCTTTACAAGCTATTTTCCATCTCCCACTCTTGCATAACTTGTACAGCAGAAGATTCCTTGTTGCACTAGCTTGCAATCTGAAGGTTACGGAAATCCTCTACATCTTCAATAAAAAAGCTATACCAAGATTGCTGATCCAAGCTAGAAGCAGCCTGGAGGCTGCCCGGACTTGTGGCTTCTGCCAAATCAAAACCCGACCCCAAATTCTCAGCTGTACCACATAACCCCACTTCTGGAATAGGCCCGGGATGGATAGGGTGGCACAGGATTGCAGTTATGCGGGAGCTCTGCCCCTCACTGAACAAGCCCAAAGCCTGGTCTGCAGTGATGTCTCTCCTCATTTACACGCACCGGGGCTTGCTCGGGATCCACACGGGCGCCTTCTCCTCCGCAACCCCGGGCTCCGAGACGCACCCCACCTTGCCTTTTGTTTGTGGTTTTTTTGGTTGGTTGGGGTTTGGGGATTTCTTTCCCTCTTTCTCCCAGAAGAGCCGGAAAAAGGAAGCTTTGGGCGGTGCGTGGCTCCCTCGCCTCCTCTTCCGCCGCCGGCTCCGCCCCAAGTTGTTTCGGAGGGGTCCCGGCAGGTGAGTCCCCGCAGCATCCCTGTCACTCCAGGGTGGCTTCCTCTCCTCTCCTGGCCTTGGCTCACGGCTTGGGCTTTAGGCAGGCTTTGCTCGTGGAAAAGTCTACCTCGGCAAAACGGCTTTTATTTTTAAATTTTATTTATTTTGTTTTTAATCCCCCGAAAAGTTAAGAGATGCTGATCCTCACCCCAGTTTTCTCTTCCAGTTTGCGGCATGGCAGTGGACTGGTTCGGCTTCGGCTACGCCGCCCTGGTGGCATCAGGAGGGCTCATTGGCTATGCAAAAGCAGGTACGGTGCTGAAAGGTGCTGCTTTTTTCTCCCTTCCCCACTCCCCCCAGCTCCTGCCCCATCATTAACTTGGTGTGAGCTGGGAGGCTTTTTTACGAAAGGTTCCTATCTCGAGGTTGACGCAGATGCACAGTTGTCCGTTTGTGCCATGTGCTGATAACTTGGTGCTTTGGGGTGTGGTAGGGTTTGGGTTGAGCTAGTTGGCAGATAAGCCCACAAGCTGCTTTCTGGTCGGTGCTGATATCCTGCTTCTGCTTTGTGCTCTTGGCGTGAACTGACATAAGTCTGCCTCAGAAAGGCGTTTTTCCTGCTATTTAAAATACGTGGAAGACGGGACTTAAGTAACTGTAGTTGTGGCTGTATTTCTCCAAGACCATCATGAAATGGTAGGAGTCTTTCATGTGCTCTTGTCCCAGATGGGAGGACATGATCGTGATGAGGCAAGGGAATTGAGGTCCCAGGATTTTTGAAAGAGGAACAGAAACTTATGTAGTGACTTTCTAGAGAGAAAAAAACATCCAAAAAAAGAGCTGTCGTAGCCTTACTGAATAACTTGGAGAAACCAAAAGAAATGGAGGGTTTTTTCATAGAACTAAATTGGTGATCTGATTTATTCTTTTACAACAAGGTCTATTTACCCACACAGACTGTGGACAGCAGTAGATACTTCGAGAGGAGTATGAGAACAGGACAATCAGAGAGGGAGAGAGTGAATGATTGAGTGAGTGATAGATTTTCCGTCTTCATTTAGTAGGTTCTCTGGGTCCTTGTGTTTTGGGACTCAGGAACTTTAGAGCCAGAGGTGATGGTGTTGTCCTAGTAAGTGTATGTGTCACAGCCGGCTAAGCAATGCTTGTGAGGTAAAGTTCAAGGATATGATGGATGTTTCTGTAACACTGAGAAATCTTTATCATTTTAGTTTTGCAATCTCAAGTCTTTTAAAGGTGACCTGAAAAATGGGATGTACATATAAAGAACTACCCTCAGTAACATTAAGTCTTTAATTCTCCATTAGCCTTATTGAGGGCATTCACCACTCACGGTGATCGTGTCACTTCATTACTTTATGTGTTCTATGAATCAATTCAGATGTGGTATCCTTTATTTTCTAGTAGCTTGGGATTATCATTTATACGAAGAACTTGGTGCAAAGTTTAGGGGAGTCCAGGGAGTCTTCCTTTAGAGTCTGCAGTTACTTTTGGATCAGATCTCAGGTGTTCTTGAGAGATATGACCTCTCTTACTCAACTCCACCTCCCTCTTCGGCAATTCTTTGTTTCAATGCTCTCCTGCCCTGTTCAGTCCATGTGTCCTTTTTTCCACTCTTAAATCCTTACTATTTAATACCTCTACTTTACTGCCTCTCAAGAAATTTTGATATCACTGTTCTGAAACAACATGCTTCAGTTTGCACAAGGAAAACACCAATTCTTTTGTTTTTCTCAAAAATTCTTTCCATCATGAATATATTGATTTTGCTGTTAACTAAATACTAATGCTATTTATATCTTATGCAAGGGTGTTTGGACTGTTTCGTGATGCTGATCAACGTGTCTCAATGTCTTAAAAGAAAAAAAATAGTTTCTCTAATTTTCTTTATAACAATGAATGATGAATGTCCTTTTTGTTTTGTTTTGTTATTGTTGGTATTATTAAAAATGGATAAGCTGATGCACAAGTTCATTGTTCTGATTCTTATAAATACATCATCTTCTACTTATTCAGGTAGTGTTCCATCACTAGCTGCTGGCCTTTTCTTTGGGAGTTTGGCTGGACTGGGTGCTTATCAGCTCTCACAGAATCCAAATAATATTTGGCTTTCTCTGAGTAAGTAATTTAAAATTTTACTTCAAAGGGATTATATTTACCCTAAAATAACTGGATATTTAAAATGACTATCTAAAAGTCTTTGCCGAAGTGTTAAATGGATGGTGTTACAAGTCTAATTTCAATCCAGTCTTTAAAATTCACTGCACTGGGTGGCTGCCAGCATGCATCTGATTTGTACTGATGTGTTTCAGGGATTGTAGTGCAATGGAAGTGGTAATAAATTGATGTCTGACCTCTCTGTGTCCTCTTTTTGGCTGGATCCTACTTTGAGAATCCTACGGTAGCCTGCAGCATTTGGGGAAGTGGGATTCCCCTGCAGACTGCCAGTATCCCTAGCAGGATATTTTTAGTGTCACTGAAAAAGGCAGAGATTGTTATTGGCTTATTTTTATATATGATAAACATGTGTTATTACAAAGGTGTTGCATGCCTGGAGAGATTTAACTGCAAGCTTCAGTGTAGCAGTTAATTTTGCCTTCTTCTCAGAACTGGAGCTTCCCTTCCTCCTGATTTGAGGAGCTGACTGTGGAGAGTTACTGCTTAGTCAGTGTTTGAAGAACTGACACTTGACTATAGCACTTTTTCACTGAAGCAGTGACATGGCATCTGGCTCCCTGACGTGTGAAAGTCAGAAGTGAAAGAGGAAGGCCCAGCATTTCTCTCCACTTTAGTTTTGTTTTCAGGCAGCCCAATTCCACATTTACTGGACACGCCAAAAGCTGTGTATTGTCAAGCCTAAGTAAGAGGAATAAACTGCAAATACAGCAATCTTGGGAAGAGTGAGACCAAACGTTTTCCCGAATGTCAGAGGCTGTCATTGCACAGAAGCCATGTTAGAAGATAAAAGAGGTGTTGGAACAACATGTTGTGTGTAGCTGTTACCACTGGGTAGCAGGTGCATGCTAAGGCTAAGATTTTCATCAATATGTTTTCCTTACAGTTTTCTCAATATTCAGGCTCATTTGAGATGCAATGTTCAGGGACTACCCCTTCTATTTTACTGGCTCATTGAAACTGCCTGGCTCCTGTCTCTATGTCAAGTGGTCATCTCAGAGGAAGGAGGTGCAGGGCTGAAATGGATTGGTGATGCTTAGCGCTTACGTAGCACACTTCGCTTCTGAAGTCTTTTGGAAACATCAATTAGTTCTCAGAACATTACAACAAGTTAGAGATGAAAGTGCTCTCTCCCTTTTACGAGAGGTGGGGGAATTACATGCACAAATTTAGTGATTTGCCCATGCATGGGGAAAGAGTGAGTTGCAGAGCAGTGTAGCATAAATTATTTCCAGCCTCAAAAAGAGCACGGTTTGAAAAAAGAAATTTGAGGAAGTGTGTGCAGAACCTTAGGGAGTGCACTGTCTGCTAGAACGTGATGTAGAATACTTTTTACTGAGTCGTTCCAAAATTTGTACAATTTATTGTGTCTGATAGTCTGTAAAGGGAAGTAACCCTGTTTCACTTTTTATTTTATGATATGTACTTCTCACTGTTCTGTTAGTTTTTAATTCTACTATGTGTAACACACACGTATCTGCTGACTGGACTGTTCAATCTCTCATTTAAGTTACATCTGGAACACTGTCTGCCATCATGGGAACAAGATTTTACAACTCCAGAAAATTCATGCCCGCAGGGCTAATTGCTGGTGTCAGGTACAGCACATTTAACCTTTTTTTAACCTCCTGGGTGTGATTTCTTATTTGCTTAATTAAACTGAAACCGAGTGAATCATATTTTGTGTATCTTTTTTGTTCCCATGACCAGTTACGTGGCAAGTGTTTGAAAATTAATTAACAAATCATTGTTGTTACTGTTTAATTATATGTTTTTTTCCACCCTTATGCAGTTTGCTTATGGTTGGAAGATTAGCACTGAAGATGTTGGAAAAGCCCCACAATAAGTAGCTGCTTGGATGAGGAAACCTAATAATGAAGTTGCATAAATTTAGAAGCAAGAAGATGGAACGATTTTCTATATCAAGACATCTTCTCCCTTCTTTACGTAAGGGGGAGTGGAATGATGGGACAGATAGTTTATATACAAGGCACCATTTGTTTCAATGATCAGGTAGAGCTATTTGTGTATGGAGAGAAATGGGTCCTGGGGTTGATTTTTCCAGACATGAATCAGTGTATTTTAACACGTCCAGTTTTTATATTCCAAAATATGCTGCTGACATATATGAAGCACAGAGGACCTCTAATTAAAGAAATATCCACAAAGAGGCACCGAGAGTAATTGGTTAAATACAACAGTGTGTCTCAAACTGTTCCTATTTAGTATTACAGTGTGCTTTACGTGTTGCATTGAGTTGATACACCATGTCTGTGTAACACCAAACAGATCTTACATTTTTATTGTGAAATGATGCTAAAATGTTGCTTTTGTACCAGTAAAATCTATTACAAACCTTTCTTTGGTCGTCTTTTGTATCATTTCTGTCTTTCCAACACAGGCAGTCTTTTTTTTTTTTTGCCTTGTTTTCATCTCAGTGGAAGTCTTTGCAGTGAACTGTTAGTATCCAAGTGCTGTCTTCCAATGGTATTTTAAAAATACTTGATAAATGTGAGGGCAAAAGATTAAATTAGGAGCCTTCATTAACCCTGCATTGAAACAGCTGTAGGAAAGGAACGTAATGGATTGATTAAGCAGGATCTCTGCTAGGCTAAATGAACAGTTGCATGTGATCCTGCCAGTTACCTGGTTGGTCCTGCCAGTACTACCTGGTTGATCCTGCCAGTAGCATGTGCTTGTCTCAAAGCTTAAGCCATGCATGTCTAAGTTCTGTGTGTGTGTGTAATCTGCTGGGAGCAACACCAAAAACATGTAAAAGTATGTTTGAAATTCTAGATTCAGTTAAAGCATAGTCTCTTTTGACCATGCTGGAAGCAAAATGCAACAGAAGTTTTGTAATTACGTATCTTTTTATATTTTTAAATTGTCCCATGTAATTGAATAGAAGATTCCATTCCTGATACAGAATTTTCTAGAGCCAGCCACGAATTAAAGACATTAGTATCCTTTTTTCAGAATGTTCATGCTTTTAGACTCATAGTTAGCTAATTCTGAAAGTTTCCTTTCCTATTTTTACTGTGTAGGTTTTGATGGTTTGGTTTGGTTTGTTCCCCCCACCAAGAGTGGTGTCTGTGTAAATTGAGGTAATTACTTTTGCATTAAATTCACTGTGGCTGTGCTGTGACTTCAGTGGAACTTCATGCTGTGAGTCAACTTGTATATGGAAGCATATTTTGGAAAGAGTGATTTAGTTATTTTTTAGGAAATGAACTGTTAAAATAATTCTTAAGGTTACCCTGTTCAAAGCACGCTGTGAAAATAAAGATGTTAGTTTATGATTTCTTATGCTATCGTCTGTCAGTACGAGATGAAATTAATACAGATTTTTTAACAAGCCGCAGTAACAGGAACTGGTTTTACAACAGACAGACTGGGTCACCAGAGTTCAACAATGTGCAGTTTATTCGTGACAGTAGAACTCAAATACATTTTAGTAATCAGAGAAGAAGAGAGTTAAGATTACCAAATCCTCATTTCCCAGAGTGAAGACTCAGGCCCTCTATTACATGTGTTGCTGCCGCATCTACATGCCTAGTAGTAGCTGACTGGGGAGAGGAAATGTCAGATGTTTCACCCCTCTCTTGGGCTTACTCAGGACTAGAGGAGGGAATTTCCTTTTTATTTTGGTAGGTAAATGATCTCCTGAAAGCAGGAATTTGCCCTAAATTTTGTAAGGGGGACATACAAGCTTATCTGTCTCTGTAAGAGAAGTTGCTTACCTTAAACTGTACAAAGAGATTGGACTCACTTCAGTTCATGTTCTGGATGTGTTCAAGTTGTCTTCCCAGGAGAGGTCTCTGCCTCAGGCCATGGGATATCCTGCAGGGAGATTATTGCCTGGGGGAGCCACACCACAGCCAAGAAAAGATCTCTGAAGTTCCTGGAAGCTGTGGGAAAAGTACTTTTAAGTCTTGTTTTAAAGTTAAGTAGGAACTGGCAAAAACACAGAAGCATCCTGAAGCTGAAAGATGGAATCTAGGTTTCTCTCTGCCCAGGTAGAAAGTCCATGGGACAACCTAAATTTTACGTATGCTTTATGTGTACTTACAGCTAACCCTAGGCTCTCTCTAGTTCAGGATCTTGCCTGTGGGGCCCCAACTGCTGACACTGGGGCAGCATCAGGCACGTACTACAAGTTTGCAGTGCTACAAAACACCCAGTTAGTGGAAATGTGAGCAAATATTTTAGGGGGGATCAAAATCTGGGACACCTGAGTGCCTCAATTGTGCCTTAGTCTTTACAGGTACAACACTGAGACCTCTCACACAGCAATGATATACTGAGGCTCAATTGTATCACTGAGTTGAGGGGAGGAAAAGCAGTCTTTTTACTCACCCATTGATAGACATCACACCCTAAAATGTTCTTTCAATTAACGTGGCATGTGCAGGTAGCAAAATCTCTTTAATTTAGTACAGATCTGTAGTATAATAGAGGAATATAAGTAACATTACACGAGTACAATAGACAACTTTTACAGACTAGCAAAGGAGAATGAGGGAAGGATGGAAAATGTTTCGAGTGAAATGTGTAATTTAAAAGGGAAGTAGTCATGTGCTGTCCTACTTTATCCCTTGTTCTAAGAGTATGGTAGGAGGCTTTTTTTAATGCAAAGCGAATCCCCTAACTCTTGTTCTGCTTCAGGCTTCAAAAGTGCAATTTGCCATGTCCCAGTTCTGTCAGTCATTGTGCTGGGAGCTGTTGGCGCTTTGTCATCACCGGCTGCGGGTTGGTCTGTTCCTAAACTAATATGGCCTGAAGTATTACACAATTATCCTTTTGTGGTGTTAAAATTGCTGGCTTCTTGGCATTATAATCGTGCTTTCTGACTGCACAGTTTAATCACCTGGAAAAATGGGAGGGGAAAAAAAGGTCAGGAGAACCTCCAGGCAGTTATGACAGGAGGAGGAAAGTCTTTGTTCCTCCAGAATCCCTACAAGTAAAAATGGGATAATGTTATGTCAATAATGACACAGAGGCATCTGACCACATCTCTTCCCCTGCTTCCTTGAAATGCCATACTGGAACAGATCACACTACTTATGGTTTTGTGCCATATCCCCTGCTCAGTCCATTGCACATGTGATTTGCATGTTCCCTTTAGTCTTTTTGTGCTTCTCTTCTGAACTGTGAAACGGAGATAGTGTTTTCTGTATCCCTTCCCTGTCTGTCCATTACTGTCTTACATAGTGTGTGGCATAACATTCCCCACCCTAGAAGCAAGAACTGGTGGTTGGAGTTGATACTGCTTTATTGCTGATAGTTAATACAGTCTGTTCTTGTTTTAACTTAATGCTCTTCTAGAAAATACCTAATGAGAAAAAATACAGGACAACAAAAATCTCTTCCCCTTCTTTCATTTCATTAAATGTTAGCATTTGCTAATATGTTGCTATACAGTAATCCCTTGCTACTTTACTGATCACCCATTGCAGCTTCAGATCATTGTGGGTTTTTTCTCCATGAAGATGCCTCGATTCTTTGCGGCGTTTCCTTGTCTGTGCATGCACACGGTGTCTCTGCCACCCTGCGGGGCAGGACTGGCCCGTGGTGAGGGGCAGGACTTCCACACCCCATGGGGCGGGGCAGCTCCCTCCGGGATCAGCCGGATTCCATCCCTTATGAGTGTATGCCCTATGTACACTGTGTCAACCTCGCCAGGGGTTGCAAGGGCAGCCCACTGCACGGACTTAAAGCCACACTCCTGCCCAGGACAGCGCGCGCTCAAAGCGCCCTAACTATAACTCGGCTTTGAGCGCACTCGGTGAGGGTTCCAGACGCCGGCCCCGCCACTCACGCTGGCCTTGGCATAAGCTCCTGGGAGTCCGGTGGCTTCCACATCCCCCACGTTTAAATGCATTTCGCTTTTCTCACCAATTCCCCCATCGGCTGCCGTCTTGGGGCCAGCACCTTTGTTCAAATCTGCAAATCTGTCTGATACCTAACGTGAAACATGTCAACTCTGGGACAGACGGCACCCTGCTAGCCACTGAGGGGGCGAACCCCTTACGAGTTTTGGAGAGGTTACATGGAAGTTTTTTAACATGGTGTCAATGGCTTATCACAGTTGCTCACTCCGGAGCCATGCTGGGACCCTGCTAGCCAGTGTCAGCACCACTGGCAGCGCTGCAGTGGCTGCAGCTACCGCCACCCAGCAGCACAGTGGGGATCAAGACTTCCAGGTATGGCTGCTATGGGCAGAGAGGCAGCTGCTGCAAATGAGGTCGCTGTCAGGACCAGAACAAGAGGACATGGTCTTAAGCTACACCAGGAGAGGTTTAGACTGGACGTCAGGAAGAGTTTTCTCACAGAGAAAGTGATCCCTCAATGGAATGGTCTGCCCAGCGAGGGGGTGGAGTCACCATCCCTGGAGGTGTTTAAGAAAAGACTGGATGAGGAACATGGTCTAGATAATGGGATGATGGGATAGGGAATTACATTACACAATTAAAAAAAAAAAAGATGTCATGACCCCGAGATTAGCGCAGACAGTCAAAACATGGTCATGGCACCAAGGTTATGGGTTCAATCCCTGTATGGACATTCACTTGGGAGTTGGACTTTTGATGATGTTTGTGGGTTCCTTCCAACTCAGAATATTCTATGATTCTGTGATTCTGTGACCACAGCGAGCAGTGCCACAACTGGTGCTTTGACACCTGCAGGAGACGCTGCCTCCAGCTCTTCTGTTGCCACCTTGGCAAGCAATCTGGCCAGAGACCTTTGCTGCCAAAGACAGGCGCAGAGACAACAAAACCTCCGCCATTATGGGCGGAAATATGACTTCTGCCCTGCTGCTGGGCTCACCTGGTCCCGTCCCAGCAGGTTCTCCAAAACCTTTGATAAGCAGAGACCTTTGTGTGCATCTCTATTCCTCCTGGAATGGATATGGGTTGTGAGCTCCCTCCTTTCTGTCCTGGGTGGATGCCGGCTGTGAGCACAGCACCGTTCTGCCCAGAATGGATACGGGCTCTGAGCTCTGTCCTTTCCATCGCAGGCAAATGCTGGCTGTGAGCACAGCTCTGATCTGCCCGGAATGGATACAGGCTGTGAGGGGAACCCTGGCAAGCACTTACGCCGGGCACTACCACACTCCACATTCCCTAGGTTTAAACACTTTTTAGTCCAGCCCTGAGACAAACTTCTGAGAAATTAACTCACCGTTCCCTGCTTCTGACAAAGCAGTCCCTGATATCTAATGTGAAACATGTCAACTCTGGGATAGGGAAGCTGCCAGATAACCATAGTTCCATGTGCTGGAACTGTGGCAGGGAAGGGGCAGAGGAGATCACATCCACTCCTCTGCCTTGTCAGAAGGCACAAGGAGGTGCCAGGCATGCCTCCTTTCGCTCCAGGGCTCAGGAGGCGAGGACATGGGTGTGACTTATTTGCATGTTCATGAGACGCCTATTTTCATGGATTACATGCTTCACAGGCCTTGACATGACCCCAACCCCCAAAAAATTCAAGGGATTACTGTATTTTGAGATCCTGTCCTGCAAGTTCTATAACTAAGTGGAACTGAGTTTAGTACTACATAATACTTAGAATCATACAATACACTGAGTTGGAAGCAACTCATAAGGATCATCAAATCCAGCTCCTGACTCCATACAGGGCAACCTAAAAGCAGTACATACTATATATCTTTCATATATCTAAGAGAGCATTGTCTAAATGCTTATTGAACACCAACAGATTTGGCGCCAGGACTGCTTCCCTGAGAGAGTATTGCAGTGCTTAACTACACCCTCAGTGAAGAACATTCTGTCTTCTCCTCCCTTTTATCCTATTTTTTTCTTTTTTTCCCCTTAAATGAGATTTAACAAGTCCAAATGCT
>WEKX01021519.1:10162-37735 GCA_013390025.1 Pitta sordida
TAGCCTCGATCCCCTCCCCCCCCAGCCGATACCGGTGCATGGCGTTGTTATGGCCGAAGTGAAGAACCCGGCACTTAGTCTTGTTAAACCTCATACTGTTTAATACCTTAAAATTTTTATGAAGTTTGTTTAAGGCATAGAACGAAAAAATTCTGATTGCATTGGATGTGTGGCCCTGATGGTGAAGTACCTCAGAGATAATTAAGGAATTGAAGCCTCTTTCATCTGAGGAGAGGCAGTGAGAGTTGAGCCTGTTCTGTTTGGGAAAGAGGCAGGGAGATCTCACCCATGTGCATAAATGCCTAAGAAGAGGAAATGAAGAAAAGAGCCAGGCTCCTCTCACTGGTGCCCAGTGACAGGGAAAGAACCAATAGGTGCAAATTAAAATCCATGAAATTCCATCTGAACATAATAAGATTTTTTTTTACTGTGAAGGTGACAAAAAATTGGCACAGAAGTTAGAGAGTCTCATCTCTGGAGATATTCAAAACCTGAATGGACACAGGTCTGGGGAAAGACCTGTAGATGGTCCTTCTTGAACAGAAGATTTGGACAATATGACTTCCAGAGATCTCTTCTGACCTAAAAACCTTTTTTGCTGCTAGAGAAAGGCACTCAAGGAGCACTCAGACAGGCACTGTGTAATGTAGGTGTCTTGTGAGAACTAATTTAGGGATTTCATGTTGAAGGAAAGGAAAGGCATTAGACTGACATCCAGTCCTAGACATCCAATATTTTCAGTTTTCATTGTACTGTCGCAGTTTCCTTTATGTTCCACTTTATATATTCCCATTTTTTCCTAACCAGAGTAGTGCATGTATGATGTGTAAGTTGGAGCTGTTACTACCATCTGTTTGTGCTATTCCATTGCTCCCAAACTTCTACGACAATTGAAGCTGCTGGCTGTGAACCATCAGGTGCCTATGTGCTGAATTTACATGGGTAATTTAGGTACCCTTGTCTGAAAAAGTTGGATAATGATAGTTCAGTAATTGTACAAAATCTATAGCAGCTCCAAAGGTTCCTATTATACAGGCTACAAGAAACACTGGTGGGTACATAGGTTTTACCCGTGTGTCTGAAAATTGCAGAAATCAGTTTTGAATGCTGGTAGCTTCTCTGTTCCAAACTTCTCTCTGCAATGGAGACACTAGGGTATCTTAATATTTTATGACCTAACAGTAGTGTTGTCATGCTCAGTTTTTGTAAAATATCACTAAACTTATTTGTTACTTATCAAATCACATTTCTGAGGACAAATACTGCAGCTCTTCATGTAGACATGTTATTTTTCAGAAGACCAAAATGAATCAAACAGGATAAGGAAACAAAAGAAACAGTAGAGAATAGTCTTAAGAGACAGCATAACTTAACAGCAGCTAAGCAAATGTGAGTAATATTTATAGGAAGTACATGACTAATTTAGTAGCAGTTATACTAACAGGAAATGAAATAAACAGAAAATGTGAAAAGTAAGAAGATTCTTAAGTAAGAAACTAGACAAGACTTCTTATGGATGGAGACCAGAAAGCCATTTAAGCTGCAAAGAAGCCAGTAGATATCATTGCTACGTTAAATGGACTAATAGAATTTTGCACCAGTGTAAAGTTGATGTATCTGTTCATTCTACATAGATCAGGAGAATTTAATAGTAATAATACCTACTGAACTCATGTAGGTCAAGGCAATCCTACGGTTCACAATAAGATAGCGAAGAAATGAACTTCTTCAGGCTGGTGTGTCATGCACTCAAGTGTATGAGCACAGGTCATACAGAGCCTTCTTTGAAACTTAGTCCCTACCCAGGGTAAATCAGGCAAGATTTTTTCATCTAGTAAGCTGGCTACTCTGTCTGTTTGTCTTATTATTTTAAAAATTTATTTATAAAGTTATTTTCTTTTTCTTTCATTATCATGATCATAAGCTTTACACATTTTGTATAAACGTAACACATGAACTTGTGTTACTATTATTGCATTGTTCCTTAAGTAGTTGTTGATACTGTACATCTAAAATTTTCCATATGAACGAGACCCCATGTCCTCTGGAGCAGGTCCTTGAGCTAGTGTGGTTTCCAGCCTGGATCTGGACGCCAGCATACTTTGTACCATGCTTTGCTGTTGTCCTAAGACTCTCTCTGGATATGCGTATCAGTTCCACTGCTCATACAAAGCTTTGCAGATAATTTCTGTCTGCATTACTAAAATGGCTGGTCCCTGAACTTGTTTCTTCTGCTGCTTCTTATAACTTCAAAATACTGAGTAATACAGGTTCTTTGGTATTCTATGTTATTTTTATGATAATTTTGTCTGAGTAACAAAGTGGCAATAAAATAACAGAGTATGAAGTGCTGCTACACAAGACCCAGAAAGAAAAGACCACCTTTGCTCTGAACAAGTAACACATGAAAAACCTGAAAAGTCTTGGCTATTTTTCAACTAGAAATTAAATCAGCATATTAAAAATTGTGGGAGTGTAACTGGTTTTACGGGATGGGTTATTAAATGGTAGCCACCATTCTTTTATTAAAGGAAAGCCCTATTTCCTCTTTATTTATTTTTTAAAAATATGGTCACCATGCAATTGCTTCCATCTCCATCCTTTTACACCGCTTATTTGAGAAGTTAACCAATTTAGTATGATGTTTATTGTTTCACGTGCAGAGGTCTTTAGAGCCCAAAGAAAATGTCACTGCTGCAGCCCTGTAAAGATGGTGATAGGAGTTCACACAAGAGGCAAAATGAAACCTGTGGGCTCAAGGGTTTTTCAGCAACATCAGAAGTTTCAGAGATGTTGAAAATTATTGATTTTCTTGTGAAAAGCAATTACAGACTGGTTACATGACCCATTTATTCCACTAAGAGGAAATCTTGACCAAGGAGTACCACACCTTGGGGAACACAGGTCAGTTTTGCATTTTGACCCTAATGCTTTTGCCCAAGACCCTCTTCTAGGAACAAACTAGGAGTAAGTGGCTAATCTTCTTTCCACAGACTGTGTGTGCTGATGTTTAGTGCACCTCATCTGGCAAGCCTGACCAGCATCAGCGAGTTTAAATACAGATCACAGTTCACACAAGCACTATAAGCACATAGGTCCTCAGGTCTTCTTCCATCTCCATTTTCCAAAAGTCTCTTCCCCTTCTTGGTCCTTTCTGTCCCTGGATCCCATCAACACTCCAGTGCTGGTGAAGCTACTATGATGTGTAGATGGTTCTGTGGAAAAATGCGTTTCCCAGAGCAGTTATGGGTGGGATCCTTGAAGCTGGATGTGAGTCTAGCTTGACCTGGAGACAGCATGCAAGTTTGTGTAAATGGTCAGTGGGATGAAGGTCGAGGTGAGTTCATTATCCAGCTTGTCTCAACCTTCTTCCTCCCAGAGTTGACACATATCCCTGGCATGAAGACACTAGTGGTATCACAGAGGGATATGAAGCTCTGCAACCAGATCTGACAGATCACAGTTACTTCAAGTCATTTCAGTTCACAGAATTCACAGAATATTATGAGTTGGAAGGGATCCATAAGGATCATCCAGTCCAACTCACCATCTAACACCCGTACAGAGACCGAACGCACATGGTTGCAGTTTAAAATAATTTTCTCATATCTGTTTAAGACCTTCTCTTTTGCTGTTGAAACATTAAAGGAGTAAAATACTCTGTCCTTGGTGAACATGGGTGTTTGCTTGGGAACTGGACTAGATGATCCATGTGGGTTCCTTCCAATCTGGTATATCCTGTGGTCCCGTGATCCTGTGAGCATTTCCAGGGCTTGCTTTTACTTCCAACAAAACTGGTTATCAAGGAAATATTGTTACGCTAGACTAAAACCTGCTTTCTTCCTCTTCTTAGATACATCTCAGCCTGTACCAGGGATCTTGATACTTGATTTACAGCCTTGAACTGCTGGTGTCACTTCACAATTTCCAAGTCTATCCTTGGAGTGGTGTTCTTGTAAGTCTAGAGTGGTACCTGAGAATCCCTCAGCATTTGGATATCTCAGAAACAAACCAGAGACCCAGACTGCCCAATAACAAAAATGTCTCTGTTTTGCACTTCTGTAGAAGAATGATCATCTGATTCTACACAGTTTTACTACTGCTGTGATGGCTATGCTGGGGTCTTCCACATTATTTCCCTGTAGCCTGTAACTGCCAGTGGGCTTTTAGAGGGGCTTGACAGCCTTCCCTTTCCCACTAAACAACCTACTGCTACTACTGGGCCAAATCTGCCCTGGAAAAATATGAATTGCATAGATTAAAATCGGCATCAAACACCCTTGTTATTAGCTGCTGTGCCCCTGAAAAAAATGCTTCTCAAAAACTGGACAGTGCAGTTTTAAAGGTAGTGAAGTCCAGCCTCCTTAAAGATAGCAAATTTTCTTATGCTTTTTGGGGTAAATTAGCAAAGATTTTTTTTTCTCTCTAAACCATGACTTTTCAGAAAAGTGCTGCCAGAAGTTTTTGTGTAAAAATACCCACTTTTGGTATTTTGTTATGAAACTAAGCTAACACTCAACTACCTTTTTCTCACTTGACCACTACTTATTTGAAAGAGGGCTTCTTACATCGTAGGGAAGTTCTTCTTTCTTGGAAACCTTGACCCTGCTGCCAGTAAATATGGAGATACCGTTTAGAGAAACGTCACAGATGATTGTGGTCAAATTTGTTGAAAGTGGAGCAAGTTGTATAAAAAAGCACAGCAAGAGTACTGATCAGCCACCACATGAGCAATAGGTTATCTACATGAACATCTTGGTGCAGGAGCTGCCTTGAGAGTTAACAAAATTAGGTTAACCTCTATCATCTAACTAGTCTCGCTGTGTCACATATGCTGCTGTCACAACAGAGGCACAAAGATTTGGGAGCAAATATGAAAATATGTTCTACTTTCAGATTTGGGCAATTTTTATTTCTGCTTTGTCTTTTCACTGTGGAAGGCAAAAAGTCATCTACAGGAAAGCATACCTGCCGAAAAGAGCTCCTTTCTCAAGTGACAGAGAACCTGTATATCAAGGCAACTAGTTTAAAATCATCTATTCCTGTAAGTTCATCCCACTATCTAAAAAGCTTATTTCATTTAGAGATGCATCTTTACCAGTTTCATTACTAAACTCCTGGAAACTTTAATAAGTTGAATGATCCTTACAATCCTGAGATACAGGGAACTATAGCTACTTCTTTTGTAAAGGTGAGAAAAAATGATGCATAGAAGATGCATGGAGAGGTTGGATGAGCTTGTGATGGAAGATGTTTTTATCTAGGGTAAGACTGGAACACAGATTTACTGAGTCCTCATCCTACATCTGAAGAAAATGCTGAAGATTATTATTATTACTACTAAGTTTTGTACAAACAAGACTTGGAATTCTGTTTTCCTTCCTCTGCTCAGGTTAATTAATACTAGGACATTGTATTTTACAGAGGGATCTCATCAAGACCACAAGACTGCTTAAAAAGACTACAAAAATGCTGTTTATGGTAAGATTTTTACTACGTACTGTTTTACCAGTTTCTTGCTTTGATTTTCTTTTGGTCAATAGAGACAGGAACATGTGATCAAAATGAATGACAGCCAAAGCAAAAGTAATTTGTGTTTAATTGTGGAGGACATTTATGAAAGCCACATGCTTAATGAAATTCTTGGCTTAGAGGAAGAGTGCTATTTCTGCACGTAGAAAGGGAAATACCCCTGAGACACGAGGGGACAGTTGATCATGGTACAGGGAGAAAGAGGCGGATTTGGAAAGTCTGCCTGGAGGCACGTCCTTCTAGATAGTTGCAGTGGTGCTCTGCAAAGGAAGTTGGGGTGGAGTGTTTGTTGTTCAAGTAGGAGTGTGCTCATGGTAGTACTTGCTCCTCCTGTGAGCCCCTGACTCCTCGCCAACCTCCCCAGCAATGCTTTCAGGCACCAGCCTGTTCGTTTACATGAGGGCCAGGGTCACAGCCACTGTCCTGGCAGCTGCAGCACCTTCTGCTGAGGGTGTGCAGTACCATGGATAGCCCAGGGATGCAGCAGAGAGTTGCAACACTCGAGGAGCTGCTTAGAGCTTAGACCTCTGCAGGTGAACAGGAGGAGGGAGATCTGAGTTTTCAGCACGATTCCGCAAGGGAATGAGAAATAAACCTTGGGGTGTGTAACTGTAAGTGACTGTAACAAGTGTATGATATTGTAGTTTTCTTCATGCAGAGATTTAATAGATAAGGCCAATTAAGTCAGTTTATCCTCAACTACAGATTTCCCAGATTATCTTCCATTTACTCGTTCTGTTTTAAGTACATTTGCTGCTGTCACTTCTGTTCATGATTGGTCTTACCAACACCCCTGTACCCCTGCCAGCACAGCACGCTTCTGTCTTTCCTTCAGGAGCTGCAAGGGTAGAGATTGAGCTGTTTTTTTAAAAAGGAAGCAGGCCAATGGGATACTACAATGCATAAAATGGTTTTATTGATTGCATGCTATCTAAACATGCATATTTTTATGAGGTTAAAATTTTAGGCCAAAGTTGAGTTTCGAGGTTTTCATTTAGAAAATCACTACTTGATTTATTTTCAGACAAACTGCAGTGTTCGAGATCAGCTCCTCTCCTTCTATGTGAAAAATGTTTTCAGTCATCTTGAGGTAGAAAGTGACAAGGTGTACCTTATTAGTGCCTTCCAGGTCCTGCAAGCAAACATGGACACCTGTGTGAGTATATTTCAGAGAGCTAAACTAACTTTGTCCATCTGAAAAGTTCGGGAAGGGCCCTATCTCAGTTTTCAGCAGATAAAGAAGGTGACTTAAAGTTATAGAGTGTCCCACACCAATGAGGACCCAACTTCATGGGGGTTGCTCCACAGAGGCCAGGGAAGTTTAACACTACTCATTTCCTCCCAGAGTGAGCTTGTAGGGATTGGGCAAGGTGATGGAGATCTCATAGAGACAAGTCACCTCCCTGCTGATGACATCACTTTGTGCTGCCTTCTCATCACCAAAGCTGCAGAGACAGGATAATTACAGGGAGAAAATTGTCTCCTCAAGTTTCCATGGTGTAACACTACTGATGTTTTCCTTCTTTAACAGCATACCTGCTGGACATGTGTAATCTTTACTCACACGTCATTTCTGCTCCTCCATACTGAATTTTGAAAGAACTGGTGGTGTTCCGTGAGTAAGCAGGAACAACAATTAAGAAGTACATTGGACAGTTTCCATCGATAAGCTGTGCCCACAGTCAGACCAGGTTGTCAGGGAGTGATCTGCACACTGGCAAAATGTCCCCAGAGTGAACCAGGTGCCCCAGAAAACAGGCACTTTTACCATCACCTTGTGAATACAACAGGACAGCAGTTAAAGCAAATTTTTGCCTGGGCAAATATACACACTAACATAATAGATAGGATGCTAGGATGACAGCCTCACTTGTGGGTCATTTCTCATTTTTAATAGTAGATAAATAACAACAGAGTGTGTCCTTAAACTATATACTCTATGGATGTTTTTTCTCCCCTAAATCTGCAGTTCTCACAGGTCACAGTGTCACAAAAAGTGGAGCATGACATAGACACAGATATCCAGGCAAATGTCTATAGTGATTTTAAAAAGTGATGACAGGGTAAGAAGTCAATGAACTAAAGAAGTTTATGTATTAAATGAATTTAAACTGAATTTAAATTTAAATTTAAATCTGAATGGTATGGCAGCATGAAATAAAGGGACATTCATTCTATGTGCACACAAATATTTGCAATGCAAGAATAAGCAGCTTCAGAGATCTCCTTGCAGAGCTGTAGCTCAGAACTCACACGTTCACTCAGCCAGGATATTTGTATAATGTAAAAAGATTCAGATCCCAATTGGAGAAAACTCCATCAGATTCTGCATTTAAAACCATGCTAAACAGTTATGATTTACAGGCATTATTCACAGCATTCGTCCTAGAGTAGTGGTTACTTATGTGTGTCAAAATTCCAGATAACGCTATCCCATAAGTCCAGAATGCTGTAATATTATTTCATATGCAATAATAAGGTTTACAGAGATTCCATTCTTGTCTGGAAAAACAGTTACACTCCATACAAGTGCCAGTACGCACTGAGGAGTTTAGACTGTCAAATGTATGTGACTGTGTTCAGAATATGTTATTTTTAATTTACACAAGTGACCGAAGCTTGCTAGATAGCTTAGTAATACATTTCATTCTGTGCTGTACGGAGAAAAAGTGCTGCAGATTTCTCAGAGTTCCTGCATTCTTCTTCATAGTTAGTGGCACTGTTTTACTCAACACAAGTGTGAACATAACAACTTACATTTCTGGACCTTAGAAAGTGCTGGTATGAGAAATAAGACTTCCCCTGGTGGAAGAAGAACAACAGCTCTTTGAGAAATGATGGCTTGACATGATTTTCTTGGAGACATCTCATTTCTGGAAACTAACACCTTTTTAATTGTTTGCATTAATTTAAACTCAACAATGCAATACCAGCTGAAAGAATAGTAGAAACTGTGAATGAAATTAAAGTAATGAACCGTTTTCTAATACCATGCTTGAGATCTCTCCATTGTATTATTCCTCAATAAATGAGCACTCATTCATCCACCTACATAAGCTCTTTAATTGCTATTATCTAATTGAGTTGTAAGATGTTTGTATAAGGGGATTTCTACCATGATAACATACTTACATAATGAATTTGTTACCTTTCAAGGTAATTCTCTATATAATTAAGCAAAACAGTGATACCTTTATATGTATGTCCACCTTACACTCTTTAACAAACTCAGGCTGTAATTCAACCATGCATGTTTATTAAAAAATCATAGCAATATTTGTCTCCAAACCACTTTCAAAGACATTATATTGTAATGTAATGATTCTCATCCTGCTACTTCTTGTTTTTTTCCAGACAAAGAAGCAATAATATTTTCCAATTATATAGGGACCCAAGTGTTTTGTTTTTTTTTTTTTAATGCATAGATTCTAACCCATTTTCTGCAGTAAAATTAAACTCTTTCATTTAGATTTCATTGGATACTGTGAGCATTCACTTGCAGAAGCACTGACCGCTTTAGTTGCTCAGGTGCCCTAGTCAGCATTGCTGAGAATAGTATAACGCTACTTCTGAGTTTGGACTACATCAGTAGCAGATTGTAGAAGTGTTCTCTTGTATTTGAGTGGACTGCAGAAGGACAATATATTCCCTGCAGGATATTAAATCAATTTTTGTCATTGTAGACAGGGCTTGTAGACCTTGAGCAGAGAATGAGTATTGTTTGCAATATTCGAGCTAGCTTGCTAGATCATTTATTTACTTGCTGCCTGTGAAACGAGTTGGTAATGTGTATTACCACTAAAGCAAACATAATTGTTTAAGGTAATTTCTGCTACCAAATATTGTAAAAGTCTGCTTTTATTTCTACTTCCATAATATGAGGTGACTTTAGGAAGTACAAAAGGTAACTTGAAAATGTTTGTGCTCATTTTTAAAGTACTATATGTGAGATAGAAAGGACTAACCAGCAGAGTCATCTCCTTCTATATGAGTAGAGAAACTACGCTTTTTCCTTTTCAAAGCTTGTCCTTGTTTGTAGATCAGTAAACATCAGATTTTTCCATTATTTTCCCCTGAAAGAATGTATCTTCACCTTTGAAAACCCAGGGAGCTGAGGAATCAGCAAGCCATGTTGCTCAGAAAGTTTAGTCATGCAGCTCCAAAAGAAACAGCTGGAACAGCTTTGGCTAGCCAGTGCTGTTTGGACAGAGCTAGATGGTGCGGAGGGGACTAAGCCCTCCAGCATCTAATTAACCAAACAGTGGAGGAATGGGCAGAAAACCAGGGGGAAACATGAATTAACTTTATAAACATATTTGAAGGGTTTGCCGAAATGTTGCAAAACTACCTCCTGTACTTTGTATAAGTCTTTGGCCCTTAGCCCTGCCTTCTCTGAGGATCAGCAAGTTTGCGGATGATACCAAGCTGGGGGCAAATGTCAAACTGCCGGAGGGTAGGGGGGCCCTTCAGAGGGACCTTGACAGACTAAAGAAATGAGCAGACTCCAACAGTATGAGATTTAACAAGACTAAGTGCTGGGTTCTTCACTTTGGACATAACAACCCCATGCATCACTATGGACTGGGGAATGAGTGGCTGGAGAGTGGTGAAATGGAGAGGGATTTAGGAGTTATGATTGACGGNTTGATGATCTCCAAGGTCTCTTCCAACCTTACTAGCACTGTGATACTGTGATACTGTGATACTGTTCAGAGTTAAAGGGCTTAAATCTTAGATCTAGGATACACATTGCAGCAGCTGTAACGGATGTAAAATAAATAGTACAGATAAATAGGAAGAGCTTAATAAGAAGACTTAGAGGTACATATATTACAAATTTTTTGTGTTGTGAACTCAGCTTGGCAGGAAGAACACAGGTAATATTTGTGTTGTGGGAGAGGCTGAAATGATGCTGAGTTCACACATTTTACCGGTAGTCTTATAGTGCCACACTGTGGGTTTGACTCTTCCTCATAACTACTTCTTTACATCAGCACTTTTGGGTTTCTTTTCATCCTTCAGCTTCCATGTGCTCCATCCACAAGGTTAACTTCTACAGTCAAAAAATTAAAGAGAATGTTACTTAAGGTAAGAACAGGAGGTGCTGGCTTCCGGCTGCACTGTTCAAGGGCTGTGGGTAGTTTCTTTTGTAATGCCTTTATCTTCTCAACAGCTTGGAGACAAGGGAATCTACAAGGCCATCCATGAGCTGGACATTCTCCTTCCCTGGATTCAGGCCTACATTCAAACTATTGTATGAAGAATGAGGAGGTGACAGACAACATGCTGCTTTTGTGCTAAAAAGAGATCCTTACCTAAAAGGTCTGAAAATGAACTGAGAGCCGGACATAAAATGTGTCCCTCAGTAATTCATGGAAGGAAACCCTCTGTAATATGGCAGCTTAAAGAGGGATTTTCATAAGCTTAACAGTTAACCTGGCATAGCAGCTATGTCTGTTCTGCCTCCAGAGAAGCTACAGCATGGTGTCATACTTCTCGTCCTGCCTGCCTGCCAGCCACACAGGCAGCACCCAAACACATCGTGCCAGCATAGCCTGGAATCTGCTACCCAGAGGATCAGGCACAATGTACCATGTGCTGTGGGCATGATCTAGTCTTATCTTGTGCCACCTTGTGTGAATACAGTTCAAAGCAACAAGGACCACTTTTGAAAATCCCTTCCTTAAGCTATATTTCTTTTGGAGTTTTTTGATTGTAGATACAGTTGGGTGTCTTATATTGTGCACCCGCGGTCTCAATTCGGACCCGGGCAGCCCGACTTCCACGTTGAATGGTGGCAGCGCTGCCGCCACCNGCAGTTGTGAAAGGTAGCTCCGCTAAAAAGTCATGCCGCTAAGATCCGAAGCTGCAATATGGGGGATGCGAAGTACAAGAGGGCCGACTGTATATAACAATATACATAAGCCATACTACTTAAAAATAAAAATAATAATGTACTGATTATCTTTTTTCTTAACTTAAGGTAATAATTGATCCCTAATAAACCTATACCAATTAATATAAAAACTTTGGTCTAGGACTCATGCATGGCCTTCAGATGTCACATGTTCTGTATGAGATCAGACATGCAGAAAACACAATAAAATGCATTGCTTTGACTAGGATTGTGAAATGGTTTGAGAGAGGTTTATGGACGTTGATGGTAGCGGTTTCCAAAATGTCTATCGTATAGTACAGAGTGAAGACAGAGTTCTAGTTTTCTCATATTTTAAAATATTTACCTGGAGTATGAATATATTCCCAAATCTATATGTTTGGAACTTCCATGGGGCTGAGATTCTGCAAAATTTTGAATATTATAGTTCTATTGAGTAAGCAGCATTGAAAATATCAGTGTGCTGACACTGACGAACCTGAACCAGCTCCTCTTCTGCACTGTGGACTTTTGCAACCAAGGGATGTTGGCTGATTTCTGGCAGGTGGTCTTTTGATTCCAGGATCCAATTACATGTGCTTCCTAACCAGTCTATGATCAGCACACCTGTATTATTACACCTTCAGGGACTGTTCAGAAACTCTCTGGGGTCATCACACAAGTGGTACCTAGAGCAGTAATACACAGCTTAGCTATTTCCACTCCTGAACTGATTTATATTAGTTACATGTTGAAATACAAGACAGAGTACAATGATGGGAAATGTTTGCTCTTGGGAAATGTTTCTGACAGACTATAGGACCAGGACAATCAATAACACTGTGCACTTTATGTGCTCAGTGTATTCCAGAATTCAGCTGCCAGTGCCATGGCATTTGTACAAATCTTTTGCGGGGGCCTCTTGATGTTTTTGTGTTGATTTTAGTCGTCACGTATTCAACATATGAATTCAGAGGAGCTGACTTTATGCACCTGTTAATGCATAGGGATAAACACCAGAGATGATTTAGTCTAACACATGTAAAGAAATGTACATATGTGCTATTTCTGTTTGCTGAACATTTTCTTCTGTTATCATGTTTTCACCTGACTATGTATAGCTCACAGATTTGATAAAAAGAAGGGCTGACTCAATAAAGTCTAAAAGGGTGACAACATCCAGTAGTCTCTGATAGAGATAATTCTCAGGTAAATTCCATTTCTTGTTACTCTTCTGAAGATGGGAAATCAGTTATGCAGACAAAGGGAAAAGGACGCATAAATAAACCAATGCTACATATCACATAACTGGTCATATGGTGACTGAAGTCTTCTCTGTGCAGGGTTTATAATTTTTTAAGTATATCATTTTCATATCCTCTTTATTCTTCAGGTTACTCAGACACTGACATGAAAGGACAGAGCTTGGGAGTAGACTGCCCAGGTGTCCATAGCAGAAGTAAAAGAGAAGGGCGAGAAACTTTTAAAAGATAAATTTATTTGCAAAATATCCTATAAAAGCTAGTCAGCCAATAATTTACAAACCCCCCACAACTAAAAGAAAAAATATAAAAGGACCCATTCCCATGAGGAATACATAATCTACTAAAATTGTTCCTAACACCTTGATGCTATAAATTTAAAACTGTTCTTTGTGAAGGATAATAGACATGCCTGACAGAAATGTTCTAATGTATATATGCTTTTACTCTGGGAGACAGCAAACCTAATGTGCCATCTTAGGCCAGTGATTTTGAAATTTTACAGAGACCTGCCAATCAAGAACATACAGAGAGTAATACATATGTAAAAGGCACAAGTGAGGACAGGAAAGTTGCCTTATACTCCTTATTCCAGACAAATACCAGCTCCAGCTGAATGCCTGGCATGTTTAACAATCCAACAAAGATTTACTCCTCTATTTTGTAAGAAGTGTTATAATTGTTTCATTCTTCATATTTTGTTGTTAGCAGAGTTGCAGTATACAGAATACTAGGTTTTGTGGCAGTACCTTTACCGGCAAATGTATTTTATTTGAACAAACTATTATATTAAAAAAAAGCCAGAACAAAACATTCCTGGCTCCAAGGAATCATCTCCAAATCATTTAGATATTACTGATTTTCTTTATTTTTTTTTCCTTATTTGAAATTCTCTCCTTAGCACTGCCTGAAAGTGCAGGGCCCATCTTGGCCACATATGACTGGAGCAGGAGCCTGAATGTTTCCCACGGTGTATGGTCACTCCAGGGTGAGCTGGGCTGAAGGTGGAAGCAAAGAAAAGGAGGTCTGACTGGCTGTGTGCTCACTTGCTCACCCACAAGACCATAACTCCATGACTTCAAATGTTTGCCCCGCAGACAAATAACTACATTGTAGTCCCACTACTCTGAGAGCAAACATCTGACCAACAAAAGGGGTTTGCTACACGAAATATTTTTTTCAATCGAAAAAAAAAAGGTTAATTAGATAGACAGTGACAAAGGTGCTACATTTAATGTCATGGTCTTTTTTCAGCATGTACTTTAATTTTCAGTCAACACAATGTCCTTTTTCAACACCCCCATGCATCGCTATCAGCTGGGGGATGAGCGGCTGAAGAGCGGTGAAATAGAGAGGGATTTAGGAGTAATGATTGACAGAAAACTCCATATGAGCCATCAGTGTGCNTCTCTGGAGGTGTTTAAGAGACTCGATGAGGAGCTCAGTGACATGGTCTAGCTGGTGGAAGGCTTGGATGGATGGAGAGTGGTGCCTGTGGTTCCCCGCTTGTAGACCTGATCCCTGGGTGGGCGTTCACTTGGGAGTTGGACAAGATGATCCTGTGGGTCCCTTCCAACTCAGAATAACCTGTGAACCTGTGTGAACCTGTGAACCTATGTGTTTGTGAAATTTCAGGTTGCTTTTGGTTTTAATGTTTTTGTCCAAACTGTGACGTATGGAATAGAACATTGACCATGGGGTGGTCTTATCAGCCTTCATCACATATCACTGTCCACTCCCTGCTGTTGTCAGGAAGCAGTAGCTGGATCTGGAGGCCCTTGTGGCTGGGGTGATGCTGCTTCTCTGCCACAGCAGAGAGGCAGTGACACCTGCAAATAAAATGAAAACTGCCACATTTAATTGAGAGGATTCATAGATTCATAGGGAATGATTCCAGGTGATTCAGGTTGTCAAAGATTTTTCTTGTGGAAATTTTGCTGAGCTACCATATCCAGTCAGTGGTGACACATGAAGAGACAGATGAACTTTGAAAAGGGTAAGTAACACCTTCTTCCCTGCTATGCTGCATTCACAGGGGTCAACCCTGCAACGAGTATGGGCAGTCAGCAGACCTCCTGCAACAGGGTTTGAGGTCAGGCTGCAGCAAGGCTCAGGTCAGTTACCTCTATTCATCTGACTGAGAAATCAAGTTATTTAGGACATAAAAGCTCGGGACTTGTGTATTTTATCCCTCATTTTCCATGTGGCCAAGGACACTTTGCACTCTTAGTCACCTTGTCTGTAAAATGAGAGCACGTCTGGGCATAATGCAACCCTTTGTGCAGAATTGAAAATTACATTTCCAAACTAATTAAGCATTCCTGAATGAAAAGCAAAAATAGTATCTGCAAAATAAAGGTCTTTATTTAATATAAAATTGTTGTGGTAAGTGACACATACCATATGCAGACTACCTAGCAACAAATATTGTGTTACGTCTTCACAAAATGATAGCAAAATAATTAATATTAAATATATTTTACTGAGAAATCGATGTAATAAGTATGGTAAAAAGCTTATTGCCTTTTAAAACCGGACAGATGGAGGAGAGCATTTTAATTTTACAGATGAGACTCTAGATGTCACTCTTCGAAAACAAGACTCATGTTAGTCTCTGTTTACTTCTGACTTTGGTTGACAGAGAAAGGAGTAGAGCGTATTTCATAAGTAGTTTCTGTGTATGGAAACAACAGTAGATATGCAGCTGGGTTAGAATGATTGAATTATTTAAATTCAATTGCCACAACCATAGAATTGAAATGAAAAATGCAGGGGAAGAAAGATGGGCATATAGCGAAAGACCAGGTTTATAAATCAGATACTAATTCAGTCTTTAGCTTTACTACAGAATTCTTATGTGACTATAGGCAAGTTCTGCTCTCTTCTCTCAGGTGCTGTTCTCTTTTAGAAAATGGAAAAAATACCTATCAGTTATTAGCCCTAGTTAATTAGCCCAATTTATCTTTGCTTAAAATACAGAAATCCTCAGAAAGAAATTAATGCTCTTGTAGTGTTACTTGTTGCACTGTTACTTAGTGTTACAGTCACAGTGTTTTGGTCTTTTTGCAGCAGTGACTCTTATTACATGGAAAAAAAAGGTATTTTATGACTTACTGCAAAAGCAAGAATGAAAAATATGTGGCTGTGTATTAAAATTGTCAATCGATCACAATTTCTTGAAAAACACTGATCTAGTGGAAAGTAGTAGCTGCACATGCAGTTTTGGTGTTATGTAAATAATACAGGAACTGTCAGAAAAGACAGTCATTTCCATCACAGACAAGACCATGCACAGTTTTCTGCTTTCCCTGAAATTTTTTTCTCTGAAGTGCAAAATATTCAGAGCATAGATTATCACGTAGAAATAATTTCTGCTGCAACCGTAACCATCTACAGCAAATTCCTGATCTCAGCTAGAGTCCTGAGGTGGTATTACAATGTACTCACAGAATCATGGAATCATGACATCATAGAATCGTTCATATTGGAAAAGACTTTTCACATCATGAAGTCCACCTGTTAACCCAGCACTGCCAAGTCCACCACTAAACTACGTCCTCAAGTGCCACATCCCCATATCTTTAAAATTCCTCCTGGGATGGCAACTCAACCACTGGACAGCCAGGGAACCACAGTTTCAGTTCCTGACAACCCTTTTGGTGAATAGTTTTTTCCTGATATCCAGTCTAAACTTCTTTTGGCAAACACTGGCATACTTTCCCTCAAAGAAAACTAGAAGGATTAGTTTAGATTAAAAGACTTTTTCCTGAAACATGGAAATCAGGACGGGTTTTGAACAGTGATGTAACTTGTCTGGGATTTGGACATTTTGTCTGTGTTTCTTCGCACTCATAACATGCATCAATTTCTAGAGAGTGCAGTAGCCAGACTATTCACTGCAAAGATGTGTAGCCAAAGGTGAAATACATGGACTTTTGGCCTAGTGAGTAATAAGGTATTTCCCAAATAGCCTCCTGTAGCCACTGAGGCCAGGTACTGCTTGAGTCATCTTTTCCCTCAGCATTTGTGGGGCTGCAAAGGGAAGGGGTGCCTGAACAGACAGTGCTGTTACAGCAATGGAAGGATTATAGCAGTGCTTACAGAATCACAGAATATTCTGAGTTGGAAGACACCCACAAGAGTCATCGAATCCAACTCTTAAACAGCACCACTGCCTCCCTGCGGGAATTGAACCCCTGGTCTCCCGCGTGAGAGGTGGGGACACTCACCACTGTACTAAAGTGGATTTTCAACATATCCATTGCAGTGGTCACCTCACAGATTCTCCTGTCTCTAGACAAATTTCTTCGTATTGCAAATAATGACTACTATTGGGTAGCACCTCCTAAAAATTACCAGGATCTGCTGACCTCTCCAAGAACAGGTGTGGAGAATGGTCTTTCTCTAATTCAGTTTTCATTCAAAAATCAGTGTTTAGATTGATATTCCTATTCTGTTTTCTCCAGTGGAAGAGAGATTTGGAAACATAAATGTAGGTCTATGAGAAGCATTGCCAGAGGGAAAAGGTGATAGTGGAATTATATTACCATTGAGTGAAGGTGGAGACTACTGATTTAAGGAAATCAGTTTCAGGACCCAAGGTTTGCTTGCAAGCTACAGAAAAGTTTATTTTTGGCCTCAGGAACCAGGAAAAAACACTTGAACCAGCAAAGTGTCCCCTAGCCCTGCCAAGAGCCAAAAGGCCAAAAACCGAAGGCAAAAACCCCCACCCCAGTTTTGTCACTTGTATGTATACATCTGTCTAATACATATGCAAACCACCTCATGAATATGTATTCCTTCAACATGATGTCATAGAATTATACTTCGCTTTAAGCCTTCAATCAATCAGCTCTTATTTACATTCCTTTGCACTATGTTTTGACTAAAATCTCATTCTTAATGAGATAAATGCCTTTAACACCCGCTAATTCTTTCAAATCTAAATCTTCTAAGTCTATTTCAACTTAAGGACACTGATATTAGCATTATCCAATTATGGTTTTGTTCAGGTGTTGCTCTTTACGATTAAGTGCACCATTCCTGGGGACAGAGAATATGAGAAGTGATGGAAAATAAGAGAGAGAGAGGTTCTGCACAGAGGGCTTTGCAGATACACCGCTTAGAAAACTAGAAGTGCTTTTCTAAGAGGAAAGCCTTGTTTCCTGTGGTCCTGCTTAGAAAGGCATTATGAGACTGACAGAAGGGGAAAACGCCAGACATGACCTGGAAAAGGGCTGCTAGGTATGTGAGAAAGATTTAATTTCCAAGTCCTCAAATCACTACTGAGGAATAAAGATGCTAGTGACATGTATCAGGAGTTGATTTAAACCCCAAAACATTATGGATAACATTTTTTCAGTCCTTTGCGTGGACGGGTTTGCATCTCCAAAAGGTAACAATGATCATGAAACCACAGGGTCCACTGGGTAAATGAGGCTTCTGGTCTCATCTCTTGCTCAAAGCAAGGTGCACCAGGAGATGAGACCAGGCTGCCCAGGGCTTTATCCAGTTGGATCTTGAAAAATCTCTGATAGGAGACACAGAAAGCTAACTTTGAAGGGCCATTGCATCATTTCTGGTCAGGGTAAAGTGTTACAGATCTGCATGGAGCCACAGCTGAAGGACAACAGGCTTTGTGTCCATAGTAGAAAGAAAAACTACAAGCAACTGTCAGGCCACAAAAGTTTGTGCGAGGAGAATGAAAAACTGCCGGCAACTGTCAGGTCCTATGGGAGCAAAAGCTTGAATGAATTTTGAAATATGTAGAATTAAGACAGATAAGAAGTCGCAGATGTTTTGCTTTTGTAAATTATTTCTGGAGGTTGCAGGCCACAAGTGATACTGAGGCTTTTGGTCCAAGGCTCTAAGGGCAGAAAACAGCTCACTCCTGATCTTGCTCCTACTCCTCTCCTTGCAACATGAGCATTGCCAGAGATGATTTTCATGTGTGGTCTATAAAAGTGTCATGCAAACCTCTCTGCTACTTGGTCACTGGCCCTGGACAACCCCAGAGTGTCTTCCCTTCTTGCCCTACCTAATGATGCTCTTTTTAGATGTGTCTGATTCTTGTAGGGGAAAATTGATTTTCTGCCTCAACAAACTGGCATAACAGCAGAAGAACCTGTCATGTTAAGATACTTATCAGCTATCTGATTACCATTCCCTGATTTCTGAATAGTCAGAGATAGAAACTTGAGAAAGTCTAAATTTAATACAGTTTAGTGAAAGAGAGTGTATAGAGGTAGACAAACCAAAGAAAGAAGAGTGTAGAAGAGGAGTGATGATGTGTCAGTAAAGGAGTCTGAGGTGTTTGACTTATCTGTAGCTTCAGCATGTTGCTGTATTTTGCACATAAAAAAAAATCTACTAAAGCCTGCAGGAAGTAAAACTTCTAGCAACTGGTGTTGCAGAGAAAAGAATTAAACTCAAACAGAGATTATGTCTGAGGTTATATAAAGATATCAAGGTATATGTAGATGCTATAGATACTAACATATTGAGGTGTGGACAGATTTGGTTTTGCTTTTTCAAACATCCTTTTAATAAATTATTATATTTTTCTCCAGTTTAAGGCCTCAATAAGGCCTTTACACTCTTGATATAATAACAGAGTTTGGGGTTATTAGAATGCATCACTTGTTAATGTTAACTGATAGATGCTTTTCCTTCTACTTTATCCCAATGCTGCTTATTTAAGATGTTTTGGTACTCTTGGTGCAGCCATGTTTTCAACCAAGCTGATGAGAAGGAAATAACTTCCTTGAAGTAGCTGTGGTGCAGAGACAGCTTTTGACTTCTTGTTTCTCCTAGAGGTTCAATGAGCAGTAGTTAACAGCAGAATACACCACAGTGTTTTTATTGTCTTAGGTGATCTTGCAGCTCATATTCATTGTCAATAAAGCATCATCAATTATTTCCTGTTTTCTCCCTCACCACTTGAAAGATGAAGGAGTTTGTTCCAGCCCAGCTTGTTGTCCCTAGCCACATGTGAAGAACCCACTGATGTCTCCTAGACAAATTCTGCCATGTTCCTGTATAGCAATTAAGGAATAACCAGTAGCATTTTCCAAGTGATGAAGAAAGCTCACAGAGATAAACCACAGGTCCCTTAAATTAGTCATTTGAGAAAACTATTTACAAGTGAACCTCCTAGACATGAGGAAAAAGCTTTTTGTGAATGAGAAACCACAGGCTGTCAGTGGAAAAGACAACCTGTTTTTCTACCCGCAGCAGGGGAAAGAGTGCCTCACATACAACAGTAGATACAAGGGCTTGGAGATGTAAATCCCAAGCCAGAGGACAACTGCAGTGGGGAAGAAGAAGGGCAGCCCATGCCAGCCTTCAATTCGGAGTCTCTTGGGCAGGTACCAGGTGTTGCCCTTGCTCCTCAGATGCTCCCCTGTTTTCTCCTTCCTCCCCTGCACGGAGGAAAACCACAACATGGACAACAAAAGGATGACCATAATTCTTCTTGGTTTCAGGCTATTTCTGAGGTTTTGGGGCAAGCTTGAGGTCCATGTGGGAATGGGAACTGGTTTCTTGCTCTATGAAATGTTGTGAGTTTTTTAGAAAAATTACCCTTCCCACTTAACCACATACAAGGGTATTCAAAATTTGGAGAAAATTGCAGGGTTGCAAAAAGATACAGAAAGGGGGTGCAGCTCCAAGTGCAGAGCTGCAATCTAAGTCAGGGTCCCATACTCTGGGACCACCAGTATGGGCTTGTATGCCCTGTACTCCCCGAAAGGCCTGCTGATACCAAGGGGTGATTGAGGTGCATATCTTGCTGATACAAACCACACTCAACTGATAGGTAAGATCAGTACAATCTGATTTCAGACCATGGGAAGCAAGATTCTGCTGTTTATTCCTCTGCATAGAGAACAAATAAGAGAATCTTTGGGGGAGGTTTTATAGAAGGAAGAGAGGACGTCACACTAACATGCTGAATAACCGCAATATATGAAGGAGTTTCCCGGACCTAAACTCTAAAATGAGTGTTTCACTGAGTGTAAAAAGATTAAAGAACTGTTAAAAACTGCATATGTTTTTGTATGGCAAAAAGAATGAACATAGGTGCCTAACACATCTATGAGTGAAGACTACTGAGAAGAAGCAGAAGGAAGTAATTTCTCCACACATTTTCAGTGTTGGTTTTCTGAGTCTGCTCCAGCTTTTAATTCCTTTGAAATACTGGAATATTTAAATGGATTTAAATGACACTCATAAGAAAATGGCCCTCTATACAATTAAAGATATCAGTTCAATCCCACCTGTGAGAATGAAGATAAAAAATTGCAGTTCATCTACAGAATTGACTTCATAAGAAACATGAATTTGGTGAGACAGAAGAAAATAATGCACTGAAGAGTACTAAACCCAGGAAATTCAGTTAGCCTGAAACTGGCAACAAGACAGCCATTCGCCAGACCAACTGGTATAAATGATAACTTTTAAGATTGAAAATGGAATCTCAGGAGTTTTTTTATATATTACATCCTCCAGATATCGAGCACAGGATGGAATGAGATGCTTTCAAGTTTTGTACCTATGAACTCTGTTTTTTGGGAAAGGCTGTTGCAAAGCTTCACACTCTGATTGCCAGAAGTTTTCTATCTTCTGGTCCAATTTTTCTCATGGACAATTTATGTGTATTTTGTGTCTAATATCAGTTTATTCTGTTAGCTTACATGACTTACTGAATTTGCTGTTTACCCACTCCAGTGTAGTTCAGATAACAACTGAATCTTCTCTTAGCCAAAATTGCAAAGACTTCTTCTACAAAACAAGAGATCTCTACTTGTTTTCTGGACCATTTCTGGTTTGAGCTAATCTATAGCACAGAATCAACACACAACTGTACATTAGCGTTGCTCCCCTCCTCAGTCTTCTGAAAAACCCTTGCCCAGTTAACCTTTTTAGCAGCCATTTCCATTGCCTTGATGGTGCCTGTGATTAATAATGGCCCCATGGCATCATGGCACCAACAGAAGTTCTCCTCCTCCAAACAGTATCCTCTGTCCTCTCAACCTCTTCTATAAGCCACACACAACTGTCAAACTGATGTCAAACTGACACAAAAGATTAAGGATCCCTATTTTATTCACTCCACCCTCGAGTAAACTAAATTCTTCTCACTTTAGTCTGCCTTTGATTGAACCCATGCTGCATCTTATTCTTTCTTATTCATCTTATTCTTGCTTATTCATCTTAGCAGCATGATTTTTCAGCGATTAAGGAGGCCTGTTTTGCAACTGCACATGTGCGACTTGACATGCATGAATATTCAAACTAGGCAGTCATGAATATGCAAATCCCCCCCCCTCGCGGCTGCCCGCACTGCACTGCGGCTCAGCTCAGGGTGGCTGGCCCGCGCCACAGCTCAGCTCGGCTCAGCTCGGGGCGGCCAGCCTGCACCGCAGAGGCGGGGCGGAGTCGCACCATATGTATGCTGCTCCCACACCTGGCTTGGCTTGTAACCCCCCGCCCCAGTCTCTTGAGTTGGAGGACCAAAGCTGGGTGCACTATATTTGGTGTAGACTGAGAAATGCTAAATAGAATGTGAGAGAAAACATCCAGGACTCACTGACTGTAGTTCTGCTGATGCAGCCGAGGGTATGATATGTCTTTGCTGCTGCAAAGATGAAATCCACTTCCATACAGTTGTCCACCAGCACTTACAGGTCCTCATCAGCAGATCTACAATCCTGTCTGTCATATTTTAATTCTTTACTTTTGAGGTAAATTCTAAAGAATTTTGCATTTATGACTTGCAGAAACCCCAGTCTTGCTTCATGTTTATCTTTACCTTCTGACCCAGTGATTAGTTCCTTTTAATTAGAAACTTCTCAAAATGTTTCTTTTCTAAATGACAATACAACTGTTTAACTGAAAAGATACAACTCATGTGACAACATCCACTCTTATTCAGCAAGTTAACACTTACTGTAATGATACCTTTCCCAGTAGTACTTACCTTCTCAGTCATGCTGTATTTTATTATAACTCATCTTTATTTAACCAAGGGACACCATACATGACTCCAGAGGAATGTGTTTTACTATAAAATTTAATCCAGACACATTTTTTTTACTCCAAGATATTCCTTCAGACATTTTGACTATTGGTTATTCCTGTGACTGTAGTGGTTTGACTCTGATAGAATGCCAGGTACCAATCAAAGCCATTCTCTCAGTCCCTTCTGCAACTGGACAGAGGAGAGAAAATATAACAAAGGGTTTCATGTGTTGAGGTAAGGACTGGGAGAGATCCCTTACTGATCACCATCATGGGCAAAACAGTCTCCAAGTGGGGATATTAATTAAATTTATTACTAACAGAATCAGAGGTTAAGTAGTAAAAAAATCTTAAAAACACCTACCCCACAAACTCCACTTTCCAAGTTTTGCCTCCTCCCCCCAACAGCACAAGGAGACAAGCAATGGGGGTTATGGTCAGTTCATCCCAGTTTGTTTCTGCCACTGCTCAGAGAGAGGAATCCTTCCCATGCTTCCCATGGGGTCCTTCCCACAGGAGACAGTTCTTCACGAACTTCTCCAGCGTCAGCCCCTCCACAGGAGACAGTCCTTCATGAGCTACTCCAGCATGAATCCCTCTCATGGGTGACAGTTCTTCAGGCACTATTGCTAGATAGCTTACTTTTCCACAGGATGCAGTCCTTCAGATACAGACTGCTACAGCATGGATTTTCCACAGGCTGTAAATCCTACCAGGAAAACCTGCTCCAGCATGAGTTCTTCTTTCTGCAGTTCAGTAGGTCCCTGCCAGGACCCTGCTCCAAAGTGAGCCTCCCACAGGGTCACAGCCTCCTTCCNTGATTGGGAGTTCGACTAGATGATCCTTGTGGGTCCCTTCCAACTTGGAATATCCTGTGAACCTGTAAACTAATCAATACTTCATTATTTCTGACTCCTTGAAACACAGTTCCTGCAAAGATTTCCTTGGAAACAGGGGAGGAAATGATGCACCCCACCACAGCCTCTTTGGATTGTAATTCAAACTGTGATGGCAGAAATTGGAGTTTGTTAATAGATTTCTGTGTTTACCTATGTATGAGAAGATGCATGATTGCTTTCAAATATTTAAGAGTTTCTTCCACAAATATTTATTTATGTACACTTATCTATCAATTTGTGCTTGATTTTTCTGGTTCAGAATCTAGTGTAAACATTATTTAAATTTCGTGCTTCCTTTTGCTCAGCTCATTCATTTTGAGTGCTTAAACATTTCAGGTAAGATCAGGAATTGTTGCAAAATTACTTATGTCTTCATTAGTGAAAGAAGGAATACTATAGGAGCAGATTAGTAAGTTAAAAAAATTGACATTGAGGACCCAACTTCCAAATTGTGTTTGAGTTTATTTTGAACTAGCTCTATTTTACTCCTGTGGCCTGAACTTCTCTTAAAAACTGGAGTACATCAAGAGAGTTTCTGAAAACATTTTACAGCTTTATTTTATCTGAAAGGAACTAATTTTTGGAGACTCCAAGAGTGCTCCCAAATGCAACTCAAAGTACAGTGAGCAGTGATCAGGAGACTGGCTTTAAGTTCCCCTGTGTAGAACAATTGGCACACTAATGTAGAGTACCTCACTGATAGGACATTTTACCTTATATGGGCAGGAAAAAAATTATAAGCCAGATTAAAATGTCTTTGGGTATTTTTTTTTAGCAGCAAGGGACTCAGAATTGCTGGTTTTCCAGAAAGAAATTCTCTTATAGTAAGGGGAGAAAAGTCCAAGTGCTCTGATAGAAACCAGAGTTGGTGGGCTTGGATTCTGAGCCCTTTGCAGTTGAAACTCAACTTGTGTATGTACTTCTGTAAAGTTGTGAAAAGAGTATTGTATTTTGCCTGTGTACATAGAGATAGAGGTAGAATCAGGTAAAGCCTGGTGTATCGCAGCTCCTTTGCCATTGATATCCACACTAACTAGATTAAAATGAACCACATGCTACAGTTTCTCGTTCAATTCTGCTGCATAATTATGCACAGAGTAGGCTGACGTGGTAAACCAGAGGTACTGAAAAAGGCTAAAGTAAGAATCCAGAGTCCTGTACACATTAATATGAAACAGTTAGTTTAAGTGGGAGGGGAAAGTTTCTTTCATAACCTTTTTTGTAAGTTTTAGAAGTTTTTCATAATTGTCATATAGATTTTCCTAGATTTTAATAACTCTTAAGTAATAGACGAAATTAATACTCTCACAACAACAAAACAGTGGTGCTTGGAAAGCTATTCCCCTCTTGATAGTAGTTAAATAATATAGAGAGTTTAAAATATCAACACATGCTCTATTGTAGAGGAATCTTACTATTGCTTAGCAGTAAAATTTAATGAAGGTGGCAAGAGTTAAACTAGTTGTGAGACTTTTGAGTCTCTCAAATTTGGAAGAAATTGCTGACTCTGCTCAAAAGTTACTGACAAGGAAGGAACTAACAGCTAAAAAAGCTGTGTAAGTTTAATTTCCTTAGGAGAAAAGATTAGCAACCCAACCTGCCATGGTACTTACATTTTGATTATTTTAAAGTATGCTACTTGAAAATGTATTTTGATCTTTTTGAAAAGAGTATTTTTGTAATTTTGTAAAGAAAGGTAGCATGCATTTATTTGTTTTGCTGTCTTTTTAAGAACTTGCTTTATTTTAGTTTAGGGTGAGACATTCATTAGTCTCTTCAAGAAAGCAATGTAGTTCTCTCATTTCTTGTTTTTTGTGTTTGTTTGGGGTTTTTTTCGTTGTTTATTACTAGCTAATTCAATCTTTACATTACCTTAAGAGGACTAGAGGGTGCTTATTTAGAACACTTCATAGTTGTTAGTCCAGGTCTTTGAAAAAGGAAGATTCACAACTTTAAAATAAAGTGCATCTACATTTGACCCGCAGTAGCTCTGCTATAGGCACCCTTATTTCCTGTGGAGATGAAAAGGAAATGCACTTAGGGTGTGAAGCACATTCTTCATTTTTTAACTACTAAAAAGCAAAGGTCTTGCTTATTTCCCCTTTCACTTTAAGTTCTGAATCTAACTGGAAAGTCTTTGCAAACAGACTCCTCTCGAGAAGTTATATTCTAAGTAAAATGTTATTTGTGGATGAATTGCTTGTACGCCTGACTTTTTGGTGCTCTCATATGTCTTCTGGAGGCTGAACAAAAACTGGTAGGACCAAACCTGAATACTGATTTGCTTTTTTTCTGTGTGTAAAGATGACTGGCTTGCTTAGTCACACAATTGTGAATGACACTAAAGAGAATGGTGGGAAAGGGGAATCCCCACCAAACTGTCTCCTGGGTTGTTTTAGAAGAAAAGATTTCACCATGCGGTAGATTTCTTCTAGGAAATATCCTGTGGATGTTTCCAAATAGTTATGACAGAAAATGTCCACTCCGTAGGCTGGTTTCAAACACTTAATGGATATTTTCTTACTGATGCTTGAAACAGATTATTGACTTACTCTTCAACACGTGCCCGCGCCTACACACTTGTGTTAACACGTACATATGTGATAATTAATTACGTATTATAAATTGTGTAAGGAATAACATGAAAATAATCAGATTTTCCCTCAAACGATGCCGTTTCAACTCAAAATATTCAATAAGAAATTAAAGAATTACAGCATTGTTTTCATTACTCTTTTCTTCCAAATTTAAATGAGTATTAATTTCTAACAACAAAACGTCTTTAAGAAAAAGCACTTAAACTGTGAAAACAAGTGCAGCTTTACAATAAGGACTCGAATGGCACTTAAATTACTTGTTAAAAACTAGACCAAAAAGCTTCAATACAAATAAAAGCCTACAGCACAGAAAATCAGCGGAAGGAGAAGGAATGAATCACAAAACCCAACATGTGGAGAAAATTCTATAAATGTAATGAGAGGAAGATGAGCAGGGCTGGCTCACTGACAGTGTCATTTTGATATAATACTAAGAACATGTGATAAGTATGAGGTTGATTCAGGGCTATAATTTCCAGCATTATCAATCTGCAACAAATTTTTCGCAGAATCCACGCTACTTCAGGTGGTTGCCCGTTGGTCTCTGATGAGGCCAATGGACTGACCTAGCACATACAAAAACCAACAACTGGTCCAAGACTAGCATCCTTTGGTCTTCTCTCTTTAAGAATCCTCTGAAAAAGAGCCGTACAGTATTATCACAGATACTTGGGTGCAGACGTTCAGATGGCTGCTTGCTTCTTTTGAAGGTGGATCTGATCCTATGAAAATGAAACTGAACAGTAGACTGTGAAAATACTGGATATCTCTGTATGGAGAGTGGAGGTACAGAGGAAAACACACACTCATTTACTGGGAACTGGGGAAAGACATTGTGAGAAAAATATTTTATATTTTTTCTATCTATTAATATGCAGCAAAGTTAGACATATATATTTCTATTCACAGGAAACATCAAAAAGTCAGAATAACAGTCAGAATAACAGTCAGATAACAGTCAGGCCAAATAACAGTGTAATTGTTTTTTTTTTACAAATCAGCTTTTTCAAAGTGAGTTAAAATACTACCTTAAAACTAAGGGAAATGTTTATGCAAAAAGTTACGGAAATATTAACATTCTTGTCTCATGAAGAGCAAGGCTATTAGGGATTCAGAGAATCATGGAATATCCTGAATTGGAAGGGTCAGAAGAATTAAAAATCTTGGAATCTTGGAAGATTACTTTGGGGAGGCCTCTTACTTAAAGGATGGATGGATACTCAGACCATGAGTGGTTATTTCCCCTTGCTAATTCAGAAAGGAATCATTAGTGCTTGGCAGAGAAAGGTTTTTCCAATCTATACACTTTTCCCATACTGCATGAATGTACCAAATTAAAAAACTGAGGCATGAAACAGAATTTACAACAGTCAAGGTACAATAATTTA
>WEKX01021519.1:40714-52105 GCA_013390025.1 Pitta sordida
ACAAAGGACTCATAGGGCTCAAGGAATTTAATGTTCTGACCATCTTTGTAGGCTGTTGCCTAATTTCAAAATTATTTGCAAACATATGTTGTTGTCTGTCAACAGAAGAGAAAATTATGAGACAAGCATGTCAACATTAACATGACACCATTTATTCAAATGTAAAGGATTTGGAAAATACATTAAAATACATTTCTGTAAAGCTGATGATTTATAACAGGTAATTTCATGCTTTATGTGATAATTTGAATGTGGAGATAAATGAAAGACCTGAGTCTAGCCTCCACAGGCAGAAAAATGTACCTGGAAGTCAGACCTGCATTTAGAAGATAGTGTGCTAGATAGAGCTTTCTTCTTTGTTCTTTGCCTAATTTCTTGCCTCAGATTATGATGTATATATATAATACTTGTAGCACTGCATAGTAGGCAAAGGAACACAATGGGACTGGAACACCCTGTTTTTGTTCCTAGATTTGCCTTTCCTAGATGCTGAATGATCATAAATCATCCCATTACTCTGTGCTTCTATTTTCTTATCTGCAAAACTGGATGATTTGCAGTGGCTTTCTGAAATGTGAGGAGATTTAGTGGCCCAATTAGCCACATAAATCCCCCAAACTTTAACCATATTTAGAAAAGGTGAATAGGAAAAATAATTTATTTCTCATACTTCACTGAGCTATTTGAGTAAAGAATCTCTTCCCAGACTTCCTATGTGCAACTCTTATTTACACACTCTCTAGTATTTCAACAGAAAAGCACTGCTCACATTAGGACCTATAATGGCAAAAACGGGGCTTGGTGACCCAGTCTCCCTTCCATCTGTATGTTTCTGGCAGCATAGAGAGCCATATGTAAGAGGAACAATTTTCCCTCTGTCTTGACATGTCCTCCCAACACTTTGTCAATGAATTGCTTCACGGACTCATGGCTGGTCAATGAACCTCAGTGCATGTCCCCATCTTGTAAAATACACTTTATTTTCCTGTATATATAAAACTACATTTAGCTGTGCCACAACATGCCATTTGAGTCTGCTTGCCTTTCATAGCAACCTAGATGTTTCAACATTACTGATAAGTTCGTTCAGTGTGCTGAAATTTGTGTGTTCACTTTGAATTGTGAGTACACTTTGAATCTTGATGGGATCCACATTTTATCACCATCCCTGGAGGTATTTAAAAGACATGTAGATGTTGTGCTTGGGAACTTGGTTTAGTGGTGGACTTNGATAGGAGGAGCTTCTGGGGAAGGGGACAACTGCTTGCAAGGAATACTCAAAAAGCCATGTGGGGCTGTGCTGGAGAGTTCATACCATACTTTTTTTGGGGCAGTTTAATTCTCATCTGTATCTTGTGAGCTACAGACATCTTCCATTTCAGCCTGTGTGAACTGATCCCACAAATGCCCTCCTCCTGATCTACTCTTTTAGCTTTTTCTCTATAGGCTTATTTCTTTCCCTTATAAGCTCCTGCCTACTGTGTATTCATATACTACAGCCCTAAATTATCTGGTTTGTTCATAAGACTCTTCACAATAAGCTCTTGTCCCATTACTATATCCATCAAAGCAGAGTTCAGCTCCTGCACAAAACCATTTTCCCCAGCTATCCTTAATACAGTTGTTTCAGGGTTCTGTATTCACTCGGAGATTATCCTGTCTCTCTTCTTCTACTACATTTGTTTCTTCCGTATCTTTCATATTCTACACACATTAGTGTGAATGAATGGGCAGGTGAGGGACTTTAATTATTGCCAAGAAGAATTGAGAGTAGAAATACTCTGCTCTCAAAGAGAGTAGACAACCATAGAGGAATTTAATATGGTGCATAATCTCATCCATGATGGAACCTCATTTCCCCTGAGTCTAGTTTGAATCCAGAGGTGAAGAATGAGAAAGCAGCAGAAATACACTTTAGACATGGAAAGAATGCAAATAGTGTTTCACAAAAGGACAGTAAGAGGAAGAAAGTTTAAATCTCTGAGTGACTCTGAAGAATGCCATGGCAATCTCAGCGGTTACTTTAAAAGAATACCAGAAATGAGTTGACTGTTATACTGACCCTTTAACCACAAGCTACAATTTTTTTTTTCTGATAGTAGGTATGAATATCTTGAGCCACAATGCATACTCCTCGATCAGTATCATAATTTTCCCCCCTTCCCCAACCACGTGTTAAAGAAACTTCAGAATCTGCCACGTAAATGTTACCCTTTGACGAACCACTGAAAATTTTTCCAGGACCATACTTTAACAAAGATGCTTTCGAGGGATTCCCTTGCTTAGCCAAAAATGAAGGGTTCTTATCTAACACTATCTTGTCTAAATATATACAGCCTGTGATGACGAAATAAAAAAAATTCAAGACCAGGTATAAATACCACTGACAGACAGATGAAATTCATTCTTCTACTTTCTTCTAATAGAAGATTTAACTATTAGAAGTTGAATTTCACTGCTCTTAGAACTGACATCTCCCAGAACTTATCTGAGCAGTTTAACTGAACCATCACCAAGAAAATGACTTTCCAAACCTACAGCTTATTTGTTCTGTCTATCATCATGCTTTATTTTGGACATGTTGAAAATAGATTAAATCTGCTTCAACTTCNATTACTGATAAGTTCGTTCAGTGTGCTGAAATTTGTGTGTTCACTTTGAATTGTGAGTACACTTTGAATCTTGATGGGATCCACATTTTATCACCATCCCTGGAGGTATTTAAAAGACATGTAGATGTTGTGCTTGGGAACTTGGTTTAGTGGTGGACTTACTAGTACTAGGTTAGAAGTCGTTGTCGATGACCTTAATGATCTTTTCCAAACTAAATGATTCTATGATTCTAATTTCTAGGACAGAATGATAGAATCAAAATTATTTGAGTTGGAAAAGATCTTTGAAGTTTATCTAGTTCGACCCCTCTGCCATGGGCGGCCATGGCATTTGCTTTTATTTTACAGCTTTTGCTTTTGCATTTATTTTGCATTTATTTACATTTGCATTTATTTACAGCTCTTTGAAGCATCCTCCAATACATTATCACCTTGCCTTCATGTCAACACTTCCAGCAATCAAGTTATTGCTTAACCAGTTTTAACTTATTAAACTAAACCCTAGAAGTACATTGCATAGTGCTACTCTCTCAAGTAGATTACAGCCCTAATTTTTGTGTAGTACCACTCTAGCTGTTGTGAGGTATGTCCTGTCTATGCAGAAATTCCCAAGGAGTTTTACCATGCAGCTTGTGGGCCTGAGATAGTTGGTGAAATTTGGTTCTTGTCCCTGCAAAATGATGGTTTCCTGTTTGCAATGGTGGTAGTAGTTTAGACCTCTTCCACAGATGGAAGTCTTCTTTCAAGTTGCAGATGAAAAATATTTAATTGCACTAGTCGTTTGCTGAGATAGGAGGAGCTTCTGGGGAAGGGGACAACTGCTTGCAAGGAATACTCAAAAAGCCATGTGGGGCTGTGCTGGAGAGTTCATACCATACTTTTTTTGGGGCAGTTTAATTCTCATCTGTATCTTGTGAGCTACAGACATCTTCCATTTCAGCCTGTGTGAACTGATCCCACAAATGCCCTCCTCCTGATCTACTCTTTTAGCTTTTTCTCTATAGGCTTATTTCTTTCCCTTATAAGCTCCTGCCTACTGTGTATTCATATACTACAGCCCTAAATTATCTGGTTTGTTCATAAGACTCTTCACAATAAGCTCTTGTCCCATTACTATATCCATCAAAGCAGAGTTCAGCTCCTGCACAAAACCATTTTCCCCAGCTATCCTTAATACAGTTGTTTCAGGGTTCTGTATTCACTCGGAGATTATCCTGTCTCTCTTCTTCTACTACATTTGTTTCTTCCGTATCTTTCATATTCTACACACATTAGTGTGAATGAATGGGCAGGTGAGGGACTTTAATTATTGCCAAGAAGAATTGAGAGTAGAAATACTCTGCTCTCAAAGAGAGTAGACAACCATAGAGGAATTTAATATGGTGCATAATCTCATCCATGATGGAACCTCATTTCCCCTGAGTCTAGTTTGAATCCAGAGGTGAAGAATGAGAAAGCAGCAGAAATACACTTTAGACATGGAAAGAATGCAAATAGTGTTTCACAAAAGGACAGTAAGAGGAAGAAAGTTTAAATCTCTGAGTGACTCTGAAGAATGCCATGGCAATCTCAGCGGTTACTTTAAAAGAATACCAGAAATGAGTTGACTGTTATACTGACCCTTTAACCACAAGCTACAATTTTTTTTTTCTGATAGTAGGTATGAATATGCTTGAGCCACAATGCATACTCCTCGATCAGTATCATAATTTCCCCCCTTTCCCCAACCACGTGTTAAAGAAACTTCAGAATCTGCCACGTAAATGTTACCCTTTGACGAACCACTGAAAATTTTTCCAGGACCATACTTTAACAAAGATGCTTTCGAGGGATTCCCTTGCTTAGCCAAAAATGAAGGGTTCTTATCTAACACTATCTTGTCTAAATATATACAGCCTGTGATGACGAAATAAAAAAAATTCAAGACCAGGTATAAATACCACTGACAGACAGATGAAATTCATTCTTCTACTTTCTTCTAATAGAAGATTTAACTATTAGAAGTTGAATTTCACTGCTCTTAGAACTGACATCTCCCAGAACTTATCTGAGCAGTTTAACTGAACCATCACCAAGAAAATGACTTTCCAAACCTACAGCTTATTTGTTCTGTCTATCATCATGCTTTATTTTGGACATGTTGAAAATAGATTAAATCTGCTTCAACTTCAAGATGATATAGACAAACTGAAAGCTGATTTTGTAAGTATAGTCTTCTACTGCATTTCTCTTCTCCTTCTGCTTGTGCTTTCCAGATCATCTAAACTTGAGCACTGCTTGACATAATCAATATGTACCAACAGAGGGTAATAATGGAACAAATTTTTTGGTTATATCTTTTTTTAAACAAGAGTATGAACTATTTATTTGGCCTTATTAAGCTCTTTCATTAACCTGATTCAGTTTTTCATTAGTCATAGTTATTGTAGTAACTTGCATTTATTTCAGGGATGTTCCCTCTTTCATAAGAACTTCTCCTAAATCAATTCAGCCTTTGATTACATGGAATACTTTATAACAAGAAATCTTAATGCAATTTCTGGTGAACATATGAATATTTTTTCAATTCTGACTAGATGTAATTTACTGACTTATTAGATTTTATGTTAGCAGTGTGCATGGGGGGGTTAGTATGTTAGCAATAAATGGAGATGAACTTTTGCTTTAATAAATGCATTTGTTACTTGTTATTAGTTGTAGTAGTGTGTTCCCCAAAGGTGGTTCCTACTTTCACTCTTTTGAATTCTCCAGTCATTCTACTTCCATATCTGTGGCTATGGCCTGGCATGAGAATGTAATCTAAGAGCATGGCATTCTTTCTTTTCAGAAATTAGGTGATTTGATAAGTGCAATATTAAGTTACAAATCTTCATCTAGGTGGCATTAAAGTAGTTCACAGATGAATTCAGCTAGGATTAGTCACAGTGATTGTAGATCTCTGATAGAGTCATTTATAATTAACAGCTTTTATTCTCAATATATTTTTGTTGGTGATTTTTTTCCTTAAATGCATAAAAGCAACTGCAACAGTTTGCTGCTATTTTCAGCTCTGATTTTGTCATAATTCTGTGCAAATAACAATTGAAATTCAGTAGTCAAAGAACCCCTCTGAAGTAGTGAAAACCAGTGTGATACTTCAGTGTTTGCAGATTAGTAGCAATCTGGCTGTAAAATTAACATTGCATCTTAAATTTGAGATTAACATAGACTAGAGAAAGTCTCACTAGAATATCTATAATTCTGTTGAAGATATCCTGAGCCATGGTGAGTTTTTTGAACTGACATCAAAACTCTGGTTCACAGCAGTTTTCCCCCACCTTTCAGAAGAAGAACAAAACAAAGTTTGGCAGTGTGGTCAGCATGGGGAGCCAATCAGCAAAAGAGGTTTCTGTCAGCCTGCGAGTTTTCCCTTTGCACTCATTGTATTTAGATTAGTAAGCAGACAAAAGAAGGAAATAGTCGCTCTTGTGTACAGAAAGTTAAAAAAAAAATAAAAAAGAAACGTAGAAGAGGAAATGATTCAATTTGCCTTTCCATGGTAGGAGAATTGTATTGCTCCTTGTTTCCTGGAATCTGACACAGGTGTGGTTGACACCTGATGGTTAAACTCTGTTCCTATGAGCCTCTCAGTAGTCCATTAAGCTTACATATTCTCATGCCTGAGTGTAGGATGTTGGGGTATTCTTCACTTCTATAAAATACAGCTTTATAGTAAAATTAGTTTGTTCTTGTTCCATATGAGATTTTACAAAGACGGGATGAATTGAAGGCCACAGATCGACAAACTACTGAACTTCAGTTTACCAGAAAGTATACCAAGATCAGGTCTAATTTTCTACCCAGCTGCTGTGTTTATGAGCTTTTATTTTCTTCTGCCAATAGCAAAACTTGCAAGGAACATTTTGGAAAACAGATATGCTAAACATCTGTATTCTTATGGGTTATAGCAGGAGAAGATACTGGTTAATGCTGTTTCTGATACTAGGCAGCCATGCAACAGGATTTGGTGCTTAGAGAAGTGAAAGCATTGTGATAGGTATACCTTAGTTGCACAAAAATCTGGATTTTACTGCTTATTTGATCAAAGAACACAAATTTGCCTTGTGGTAAGTATTGTTTTTATAACAGGTATATTTGTTCTTTGTTGCAGAACTCAAGTAATTCAGATGTAGGTGATGGCAGACCTATTTTTACAGAGAGACTGTCAAGCTGGACAGAGGTGAGTCAGAACCAGATATGACAAAGCATCTCAGGCACTTTGCAGGGCACTTTTGGTACAAAGCATCTCCCAGAACCAGCGTAATTAGCTGGGGTAGAAAAAATATGAGCAGAGTTCCCCATGATACCTTGAAAATGAGAAAAAAAATCCCCAGAAAAATGTTTCCCATAAGGATCAAGGTGCTTTATACTGCACCATGAACTGATCTTGAGGTAGAGAGAAGCCCAGGAGATGAATTTGAACATCTTCTTTATCATTGTATTTTAAGCAGCAGTGAGAACCCCTGCATGCTGTGTTTTATCTTCGTTCATTTCCCCGTTGATGAGTACTCACAGACCTTTCTTTCTGATTGTATTTTTTAACAGAGAAATGAAAAAAGGATCATCCTGAGTCAGATTATTTCCATGTACTTGAAAATCTTTGAAAACACTGACAAATCAAAGGCTCATGTCAGGAACATATCTGAAGAGCTCCATACTCTGAAAGAAAGCCTTTCTGATGGCTCAAAGAAGATGGAAGACCTCAAGGACCTGACTAAGCTTCAGGTAAGGCTCTTTCTTCACTTGCAAAGCTCATCACGTTATATTTTTCAGCTGTGACTTGAGTGTGATTCAAGACAATAGTGCAACAGTAACATATGGTAACCCCTGTCTAGCTCAGTTCACACTGGAAAACCTAATGTTTCCAGCTGCAGGGACTGTTGCAGGTCTGTGGTGTGAGGTAGACTCCTAAGTCTTGCTGGAGCCTGGCACAGAGGTGCTAGCAGCACTCTCGCACAGTCTGCACACCACAGCTGACACTGACACAGCCATTTACTGTTTAGAAATCGGGTGGGAAAATTGTGCCCAAGTATGGCATGCTCTATGGCTTTGGAAGCACTTGGCTTATCGAGCAAGTGCCAGTGGCACAAACCACCAACTGCTACAGAGGTCTGCAGACAATACCCCAGTGGAGTTAGCTGCTTGTAACTATAGAGTAGTTCTGTTTCACAGAAGATGCCTGGTCTGTGGCTTGTTCCTAGGTAGCACTGAAAGTGAAAAACAAAATTCTGTGACAAAGGGGGTCTTTATTGTAGCAATTAGGTAGTGAAGTAATTGAAACGTGCAGATGTCCATCTGTTTTATGCTGGTGGCAGGGTAGCCTGTGGGATGTGATAAGTAAAGAATTATAGCTCTTGACATGCCTTTCCTTCCATTTGTTTCTTACTTTTAACAGATGAATGACTTGAAAATTCAACGAAAAGCTGTGAATGAGCTGTTCAGCGTCTTGCAAAAACTAGGGGACACTTCAGGTTCTTACAAAAGAAAAAGAAGCCAGAGGCAGTGCAAATGCTAATAGTAACATCTTATGTTCTTTTGTACGGAATTACTGTGCGAATCTTGTGACATATCTTTTTCTATTTCAAACTTTCTATTGAATTTTTGTACATTTATTTATTAATATTTAAGTATTTTAAATAATTATTTATAAATAAATATGGATAAAAGTATTTATACTTCCTGCTATTATATAAGAAATACCTATGTCTTAAAATCCTGTCTATTTGTTGTATGTTTGTTGACCTGAAAATACAGAATGAGACATTGTTTACCCAGTTTCCATATGGAAAACTTGAAATTACATGATATGGTACCTAGCTTTCCATCTGGTGCTGTCTTGAGAGAAGATTGTTGCAAGATTAGTCTCATCATTCATCTATTTGTCAGGGAGACAGAAGCACCAATATTGGGAAGTTAGTCTACTCAGGAAAACATACTCATGTCTGCTTACTACTAACCATATCTAAACCTAAGTCAAGCAAATAGATATGCTTAAAGATAAGCAGATGCTGAAGCACATTTCTGAAGGAGAGGATTGAAGATCAATTGTGGATATCTACTATTATTATGCACTGAAATTACCAGGAGGCCAGTCTACTTAACATCTCTAGGAAATGTGACTAACCGTATTGCACTGACTTGACTTAATTATCAGATTATAAAAATTGTTATATTGTTTTTTATACTGAATACTTAAAATGTATCTGATGTAATTTAATTTATTCAGAGTTATAAATTAAGTTTTTTAACCATGGAAGTTTTTATCCCAAGGACTATATTTTTGTACTGGAATATTATTAAAAGCTTTGGATTTCTCAATAGAAACTTCTTGAAATTTGTATTTTAAATAATGAATGAATGAATGAATAAATAATTATATAAATAAACAAATAATTGAGTGCTTGCATGTTTATTCACCATAGTCTCTCTGAAAAGTAAAATACTAATCTACATTGTCACAGCAGATGGCCCTGCCCAGATATATAAAACACGTTTTGTTTCCTGCCAGTTGTCCAAGATTTGGAAATGGATAATGTTTTTAAAGAAATCTGGCAGAAGAGTTTCAAATTCCCAAGTTTTACTTGTATCTGGATAAGGAAATATCATTTTGCTTATAAGAAGGCATTGATCATTTGAAATTTGCTGTCACTCTGATAAAAAAAGTCTCTTTCAAATTTCTCTGCAGGTCAAAGGTATGTAGTCTAGATTGAGACCTGGCCATCTTCTGGGCATTTTGCAAGTGGTACAAGAAGGAGGCCTGAGTCTGCTTGAACTTTGGCCAGTTTTACAGGCTTGGGTTTGGGCTTCCAAATTCTCAAGTCCTCAGGGCTTCACCAAGCAAATTATCCATCGGCAGACTGGCTGGGCTGTCTAGTGTTCTGGTTTGAATGTTTTTTTTTTTCTCTGGCAGTGAAGGGGGCAGACGGCTGCTACTTAAGCCTCCACTGCTGCCAAGAATTCAAGGTCAGAAGCAGATAACAGCACCTCTGTGAACAACATATGAGAGAAAGGAAGAAAAAAAATAGTTAGTAGCAAGATGTAGAGTGCCAGAGCAGAGCCTATGTGGAGAAGCTGAAAGTGAGAGTGATTGCGTATTGGAATGGGCTGCCCAGGGAGGTGGTGGAGTCGCCGTCCCTGGAGGTGTTCAAGAGAAGACTGGATGAGGAGCTTAGTGACATGGTCTAGCTGGGGGGTGTAGGGCTGGATGACCCTGGGTCCCTTCCGGCTCGGAGTGGCCTGCTAGACTGTGAGGGATCTAGGTGGTGTTACGCTCTGGGATGTGCTCTCGGACTCTGTACGGGTGTTAGGTGGTGAGTTGGACTAGATGATCCTTGTGGGTCCCTTCCAACTCATAATATTCTGTGATTCTGTGATTCTATTATGGAAGGCCCGCCAGGCTGACCAAAGAAGGGGTAGGAATCTTCTTCCAGGTGTCTCGCTGCTGCTCGTGGAATGGAGCATGGTGCAAACCTATGGAATAGAGAGAGAAGATCCAGTGATGCAGAATCCACCTGAGGCCACGACTGAAGATGGAGAATCATGCTGCAACAGCTGCAGATGTTTTGGGAGCCCAGAAACACGGAGCCGGAGCTGAGCCCAGCAGAGATCCTTTGGACAGATGTTTTGTGAAAGAATTGCATTATAGTAGGACCTGAACTATGTACTTTGAGATGGGCTCATTATGACACAGCAATAGCCAGTACTCAAAAAACTGCATCCTGTGCTATGACTCTCAGGCAACAGAGAATGGAAGAGCTGTCATGCCTGGGTTGAGATCTCACTTGGGAAAGGGTCATGAAAGACTTTTCCTCTTGTGAGAGAGAGCGAGAGCACTTTATGGAAGGGCAGAGAAATGGTTCCTACCCTAAATCTGGTCAGAAATACCAACAAGCCTGGTTTCAACCCTATCCCTGTTCCCCCTTTGTCTCCTGGTCAAAAAAAAGGAATATGAGATCTGTTGTAAGAGAAGGAAGGGTAGGGGGAAAATGTTGCCTTTAAAATGATGCTTCTCACATTAAGCTCTGATCTTGTTAGTTAATAAATAAATCCTTTATATTTCTCACTTGTAGCTTGCCTTGTTTTGCCTGTGATAAGTTTTTTTTCCAGTTTTTTTCCTCCAGGAGAGGTTGTGGGTGAATCTCTGGCATCCAGACAGGGTCAAACCACGACACTGGAAATGCAGCAGGTTTTCCTTGGCATTCCTGCCAACATGCGACTTTGAACTATCCCCCTGAACTGTGACTGAATCAGCAAATTCCAGAAATAGCACCCAAATAGCCCAGAGTTTAGCTGGAGTAAGTCCAGCAAGTTTAGTTGTAATTGTTGCAACCCTTCCTACTCCCATGGGCCCAGCTGTCTCCCTTGGTACAAGGTACCTTCATTCATATTCTCGTTTGACAGCCATAACAAAGTGACTCAGTAATCCTGGAGACTTGAACTGGTTTTGAAGGAAACAGCTGTTCTTGTTTGTATTCGTCACAGACATGCATATATGTGTGAGATGCGAGTGAAAAAGCACTGTGGGACTTCTCCTGTTCCAGGATTAAGCATGAGAAACCTCAGTAAGGATTTAACACAGGCAATATATCCTTCTATTCTCATGCTCTTTCATAAGATATTAAAAGAGACTAACTCTTCTCTGGGGACACGCAGCCAGCTGTAGCAAGTTCTATTGAAAAAAAAAAAGAAAAAGAAAAGAAAGAAAAAGAAATCAAAGAGAAACAAGAAAGAGAAAGAGAAA
>WEKX01021519.1:52191-73750 GCA_013390025.1 Pitta sordida
AGGAGAGGAGAGGGAAAAATGAAAAACCTAACCGATTTAGTAAATTAATACTCTCTGGACTGTTTAATAACTACTTTATTACACTATAAACTAAAGTATTCAGTCCTTCTGCAAAAGGGGTCCATGGAAAAACAATTAAGGTAGAAGAAATAGCATTTCCCAATCCACCCTACCTTAGATGGGGTAGCAGCTCACACTGCTGACAAAATATGTTTGTACATTCTCATTTCAGTAGTTTGTTGTTTGGGGGTTTTCTTATTTGTTTAGTTGGTTGATTGGATATTTTCTTCTTTTCCTTTTCCTCTAGAGTACCTTATTTCTAAATGGATTTTTTAAAAACATCTTTAAGCTTTTCATTTTAAACCTGCACCAGAAATTGCAGAGATTCACCAGTCCTGCCACAATTACAGAATCACAGAATTAACTAGGTTGGAAAAGACCTTTGAGTTCATCCAGTCCAATCTGTTACCTAACACCATCTCAAGTAAACCATGGCACTAAGTGCCATATCCAGTCTCTTTTTGCATACTTCCAGGAATGATCACCCCACCACCTCCCTGGGCAGCCCATTCCAATGGCAAATAACCATTTCTGTGAAGAATTTCTTCCTGAGATCCAGCCTAAACTTCCCCTGACACAGCTTGAGACTATGCCACTCTTCACTATAACCAAGAGAGGAAGGCATTTCCAGCTAAGATAAATTTAGGTGTGAAATGGATTTTAATGGCTACCATAAGTATTTACAAAGAAAAACATAGCAGAAGGTTTTGACATTTTTTACTGAAGGCCAGTGCAATTTTTTCCATCTGCACAATCTGAGTGTGTTAATAGATGTGCATGCTCAGGACCGAAAAGATATTATCTACTATTTAGTAGTTAAAATTAGAAAGGGGAAAATTAAAAGGGAAAGACAGAATCGTCTGAGAACATCACTGTGCTTTACGTATCACTTCTGCATCACATTGGTTCTGTTCTTTCTCTCTATTCCTTCATATTATCAGCACTGATTTTGATCTGCCATTTTATCTCCTTGTCACTGTATTTTTAAGTCCCTTAATAGTTCTCTGCAGCTGGACCTTCTCTTTGTATCCTGCATAACCTAGTACATCATCAGATGTTAGGAATATTAATAATTTACTGTATCAGCAACCTTAATTGTGAGTATGAATAGCTAAGTTCATATGAATGACTTAGTATATTAGCAAATTTAAATATTTCACAGCTCCACATGTTTCTCAGGATGGTGATGACTACATTTTAAATCACAGAATCATTAAGGTTGGAAAAGAGCTGTAAACCCAGCATCACTTACCATGTCCTCAAGTGCCACATTCACACACTTTTGGAACACTTCCAAGGATGGTGATCCCACCACTTATCTGCACAGCCTATTCCAATGCCTGACCAAGGGCACAGGCCCTAGGCAAGCCCTCTCATGACCGAACACATTTAACTGCAAAAACCATTTGATGATCTATGTTGCTCTTTTCTTATATTTTAATCAATTGAATATTTATGTGAGGAGTTCCTTATAATGTAACAGCTTAACTTCTTTGGTAGCTTTACAGTGAGATTTATCAGAGATTCTTTTGAAGCTTTGAATGCATGGTGGTGTTTTGGGTCCCCCTTGTTTGTATTCACTGACTCTTCAATAAACTCTTGAATAACCAGGAAGTGCAGTATGTCCTGTCACAAATGTCATATTTGCTATTCTCTTTTGCACCATGTTTATTCATGGGCCCACTCTGTCTTGGTAATGTGTGATAGGGATATTAACTTTATTGGTTTGCAGTTTTCTGGGATTCCTCTGAGGCCTTTTAGAAAATTAAAAGCCAATAAGCCCACTTTTTGTATCCCTGATACAGGGACAAACTCAAGAGCAGATTCTATCCTTCATGCCCCTAAGTCTGTAGGTTGCCTGTTTTACCCTTGATTCCTGCATGAAGCTTGGCAGCTCAAATTTGTCCTTGCCGTTACCTTCTTCCACTGGTCAAGGAATGACCATGGGATTACTCTTTGTCAGTGGGAATCAGGAATAATAAAAAGTCTAAAAAGGTCTGGAGGTAGAAAAACCTAAACCTCGCAGACAAGTGTGGGATTTCCAGCCTAAACTAGCAAATCATACAAAAACTCTCACCTCTTTGCTCTCTTGTGTGAGGCAGAGAAGTGATAACTATAATTTCTACAATGTACAGGTGTAGTGGTTTGACCTTGGTTGGATGCCAGGTACCCACTAAAACTGTTCTCTCACTACACTCTCCAAACTGGCAGAGGAGAGAAAATATAAAGCAAGGTTTCATGATTTCAGATAAGGACCATAAGAAATCATTCACTGATAACCATCACCAAAACAGCCTCCAACTGGGATATTAAGAATTTAGGGTTACTAACACAACCATAACTTAAGAATGAGAAGTACAATAAATCTTACATGCACCTTTCCCCCCACCACCTCCTTCCAAGTTCTACCTCTTCCCCCAACAGCGGCCCAGGGAGATGGGGAATGGGGGTTATAGTCAGTTGTTGTTTCTGCCACTGCTCAGAGAGAGGAGTCCTTCCCATGGAGTCCTTCCCACAGGAGACAGTCCCCCACAAACTGCTCCAATCTGAGTCCATCCCACGGGCAACAGTTCTTCAGACACTGCTGCCACATGGGTCATTTTTCCACAGGGTCCAGTCCTTCAAGCACAGGCTGCTCCAGTGAGGGTCCCCCATAGGCTGCAAGTCCTACCAGGGAAATCCTGCTCCAATGTGGGCTTCTCTCCCCACAGGTCAGCAGGTCCCTGCCAGGACCCTGCTCCAATATGGGCCTCTCATGGGGTCACAGCCTCCTTCCAGCATCCACCTGCTCTGGTGTGGACTCCTCCACATGCTGGATCTCTGCACCCCTGTGGTCCTCCATGGGCTGCAGGGGCACAGCTGCACCACCATGGGCTGCACCTCGGGCTGTAGGGGAACCTCAGCTCCTGTGCCTGGAGCACGTCCTCTCCCTCCTTCTCCACTGATCTTGGTGTTTGTATTGTTGTCCACATGTTCTTTGGCAGCCATTTACTTCTACCCTTTTTTTTTTTTTCTTTGTTCTTAAATATGTTATCACAGAGGCATTATTACCCCTCCTCATTGGCCTGGCCTCGGCCAGTTGTGGGTTCGACCTGGAGCCGACAGACATTGGCACTGCTGGACATGGGAGAAGCTTTCAGCAGCTTCTTATAGAAGCCTCCCCTGTCACCCCCCTTCTGCCAAAACCTGGCCACAGAAAACCCAATACAATGGGATGTATGTAGGCGGCTGAAGTAGTTGAGACGCAGCACGATGGTCTAGTAAAATGTCTTCCAGCTTCCTCTTTCACTCTTTTCTTATCGAGGTGCCCACCCACTGTAAGCAGTCTTCCTGACAAACAATAATCAAGGTGTATGCCAAAAAGTCATCTGTGGAAATAAGCAGAGGAATTTCTCGATCCATGGCAAAACCAGCTGTGTTTATATGGTGGTCACATAATCCAAAGAGAAACTAAAATCAGAGGGCAAAGAACCTCCTGCACCACTCCATGCTCACTGCTACATCACAGGCAAATATGTCATTCACAAGGTTTCCCCCTAATTCACTGGTCAAAATGACCATTACCTTATAAAAACAGAATACAAGTCAGTCAGGTAAATCTGGGCTCTAAATCAACTCAGCATTGTGAGTTTAATTGGAGTAAATGACACTCAGTACTTCTTTACAGATTACATTTATGTTGTAAAAAAAGATTCAATAAAATATATCTATATGCATAACCATTTCCATAGAAAATTATTCTCAAAAAGTATATCATCATATACAATGAACTCAAAGTCAATGACACTGAAGGAAAATCATTCCACAATTCACGATTTTATTTTACACTCAGGCTGTTAATGGCACTAGAATTAAGAACATTCTGACCCCCACCCACCTCTGATAGGCTCCTGCAGGTCAAACAACAGATATTTCTCACTGGCGACTCTTCCTCTGGGGCATGCACAACTGTCCTCAGTTCACTTTCATGTTTCCTTGCATTATCATCTTGCATATTCCTCTGCCGATTTCTGGTTGCATCTTTAAAAAGTGTAGATGTTAATGATTTCTGTTCTCATAAGAAAAATCTAGATTTCTCATTTTAACTTCATCTTTAGGAGGAATACTGAACAGGAACAGTCTGCAAATAATGCTGCTCAATCAATTAAGATTTATTTTCAGGGATTTATAAAGTCTTTTCTCACCACTTGAATTGTATTGACGTGACTAGAGTATTTCGATGAACCAACATGCTAAATTGAGTTTGAAATGCTTACCCACACTGAAAATTTGGCTACGAGGTTAAAGAAATGCTAAAGAATTCAGTCTTGCCCACTTTGTTGCGGCACCCTTGTGCAGTTCTTTATTGAAAAGCCAGTTGTATGCTGTTCACTTGCGGTATGCAATTCCTTGTGCAGCTGGTGCTGCCTGAGGTTTTTGTTACAGATTGATTGACTTAAAAATTTACAAAAATCAATTGAAAGATTCTTTTTGATTTAAAAGTGAATTGAATTGGGAAACTGGATTCTGGATATCAATAAAAGGCACTTAAAAAAAAATTATATCTTGAGGGGTGTGCCCAAATAAATGACTATTAAATTAAAAAGTATGGAAGAGATTGAGAGTTTAGAATAGATCTTTCACTTTTATGAATTTGTATTAAAAACAATCACCAGTGTTACATTATTTGCTGTGAATATTCTTCCTTAAACAGTCACAAGGTTTCGTCACATGTGAACCTGTTATACAGTCTTCAGAAATATGAAGAATGTGAGTTGCTTTACATCACCAGAAACCCTCTGCACACCATGAGATCTATTTAATTCAATCCTTACAGTCTTTTGGTTCCTGAATCGTGCTTCTCCAGACACTCAGGGAACACCTTTTACTCAGTGATGGAATTGCTTATTGTAAAGCTAAACTGTTTTGGTTTTGATTACAAATAAATGTGCTAAAATCCCTTCCCTTATTTAGCCCAGAAGAAGAATGTTTGGAATAAAATGACTGTGAATTTATTGAAAGGTCATAATTCATTCATAAATGAAAAAATACCAGAAAACAATGAATTTAAAATGCATACAGTACTTTCCAGGGATTTGTAGAAAATATACATAAAATGCTGTCAACTGCCCCATGTTTAAGAGGGGGTTGGTCCTTTAGTTTGTAGATTAACAGAGCAGTTAAATAAAAATGATGTATGAATGAAAAAATTGTTGAAATTTCTTATATGAAACAAACAAGCAGTGACGACAGTCCATATGAAAGTTCAGCTGGTGAGTTTCATGTTGCCTACCTAGCAACTGTTCTTTTTTTCCATAGACTTCGTAAAATCATTTGCTTCTTGAGTGCTGAAAAAAATTACGTGGTTTTCAGATGTTGTTTATCAAAAGCGGCTAGTGACATGGATATAAATGGAAAAAATTATTCATTTTAAAACCTTGAACTGGTCTTAGTAAGCTAGCTCTTCATTTTCAGAAAGTTCTTATGAATTCTAAAATTATGTGCAGACCAACAGCAAATATGCTACATGAACACTCTGCAGGGAAAAAACAGCAATGAAAAGATGAAATTCTCATGCATTTGTGTGTCTGTCTCCCAAATAACCTATACAGAGATGGACAAAACAGGTATCTTTTAATCTGCACAGAGAAAAACAAAGACTCAGATGAAAAGTAAAGTCACTTCAGCTAAGTAGGTTCTATTCAGTGATAAAAGTTTCTTCCCAGTAAGCATTTCACATGCCATTAAAACAATCAATCAATCCATCCATCAATCAATCCCCAAAAACTTAAAAAAAAAATAATTTCATTTGCACTTTTTACAAAAAAGTAAACAAAACAAAATGGAAACCACTTACTGAAAGCTCTGTTTCAAACCAGAGACATACTTGGAGGCCATAAGCAGAGCCATCTGGCCTCTAGATTCTAACTCAAGGAATAGTCTGAAGATCTGTCCTCCTTCTGCAATTTTTTAATAGTCTTAGTCACTCTTTTATCCATACATAATTCATTCCACAGATTTTTTTTTTGTCAGAGCATGCACAACAGCAATTCATAGATTTTCAATTTTCCTAGGCCATTTTCTAGTTCAAAGACTGAGAAACTTTTTGAAACTGTGAGAAGATGACTAACAACACAGAAGCAGAATTTTCAAGAGGACGCTTTTAATACTCGATAGACTTCTTTTTTACTTATTTGTGAGTGTGCTCTGTCATTTTCAGGGCAGGATGCATATGTGCATTTCTCTGAGGGGCATTTCTGAAACCTAAAGTTCTTCACCTCCTTATCTCTGTATTTCCTTGTATCTTCCCTGGTCTTAGAGTGAATGAGTTACATATCAGTATTTGCTCAGATATCAGCATGGCTCAGATAGACAAATGAGCAAGGCTTTGGTATGGTTTTAACCTTCCTCCTCAGTTGTTGTTTCTGTTTCAAATTTCCACTGCTTTCCTGTGTTTTCTTTGTAACCAGTCACTTTTCTTTCTGATCATGTCACTTTTTCTCTCGTTTTCAGGAAAGTTTTCTGATTTTTTTAACCTACTTGGACCTTCCCAGAGCCCAGCCATCCTCAATAGATGAATAAGGCCAAAACTCATCCTTTCTTATAGATCTCTTTTTAGAGCCTACTCCTTCCCATGAAATGTGACTCAGGTGATGCTGGTTGAGCACAAAGGAAATCTATATCCGATGAACGTAGGTCTCTGCATTAACACATACATGTCTACTCTCAGAAAAGTACAAACCACTCTTTTTTCCTACCTTCAGGCTCCCCATACCTTAGAAGAATGCACTTCAGATGTTTCTAAAAACTAATATTTGATTTTATTATGACCCTCCTAATCTTTCCTCTGTTGTTTATTCTAATTTATCACACTCCCTTGCATCTCGGATTTATGAAACACTTCAGCACTCTGTGAGCTGCTACCAAACATTGGTAGCTAATTCAGTTGAGCTGATACTGTAATGTGTTGTCTCTTTTATATTCTTTTTTTGTATTCATTAGTTGGAGAGATTATTACCCATTGACATAAGAAATAATGAGTCTAACATTTAAGTGTGGGAGTTTTACTTCTTGTCTGGCTATTTTTTACCTGTAACTAATCAGTTTAATCTTCAGAGTAAAGTCTGTGGGTTTTGTTCCTTTTTACTGTTATTGTTTTCTTCCTGGTAGTTATTCTCAATTTGTCTCTGTTTGAACTAGAAGAGACCTCCTGTACAGCACCTCTTGTATCAGGAATATGCAAAGACATGGATGCACGACAAATCCAGCATCAATATAGCTTCTGATGTTCTAACATATCAGCATGACCACTGCTATTGTTTTTCACCTCTAAGAATGAGTGAGAGGTGATAGATACTCTGAACTTAAAAAATGTCTGACTAAGGTTTAGCCCAAGAAGAAGGATGCATTTGCTTTTCACTGTCATCCTGCTTTACTACACCAAAGTACTGGCACAAAAAATTTTATCTTTCTGAGAGATGCACACATGTAACTTGCCCAAAAAACAACTTTTCTGCAGCAGGATTTATTAATTCTTACTTAGCACCTGGACAACACACTTGAATTAAATAATGAAATAAAATTGTTGAAAAGGAAATGCTATCTTTCCTGTGCTTGAGAAGGCTGTGGTGAGGGGAAGGACTGCATTAAAATTCAGGAGAAAAAGCCCCAGGAAATACCACCGCCTGATAGCCTGGTTTTGTATCATCACATCTGTCTTGGAGTGCCAGAGGCAAGCTAAATTTTCTTTCCACTAGACACACAATTTTAAGTATTACTGAGTGCTGTGGACAGAAATTTGCTTCTGGGCTGAGCAGCAAAGTACCTGCCACGAGCACTTCTTGCAGTTTACCTCCCACCCCCACCTACCTTCAGCTTGCATAGGTGGCTAAACCAACAGAAAACCAAATCATAGACCTGAAATGGAGGGTAACTGCTACACAGGTCATGGGGAGGTATGGCTCAAAGGAGCCATGGATTCTCTGCATGCATCCAATATAATATAGCATTACATACCTGCTCTCGCTGGACTCTTGGCAAGCAGAGATGGTCTAGCCAACTGTAACAATTTTGAGGTGAACCATCTTTTATTAAGAAAGGAATGAATCCCACTGTGATCTTACTCAGTTGTGGTCAAAGCTAAGCAGTGAGCAAGTTTGCAGCAAAGGAGCAAAGAGTTCAAATGCAACACATTAAAGTATCACTGAAATGATCGTATTTAGCTGCTGTTTGGTGTAGCTGTTTGTAGAACTAAAGGCACTAAATTAGTCACAGAGGTATTGAACAAGTCTGGCTGACTCATAAAAGCAAAGTGACAATAAAGTAACTAAGCATATGGGCAACAAATAATGGTTTATAGTTACTTTTCCAAGATGTAATAAGGAAAAGAGTGAAAAGGAGTGGTTAATGTCAAGCCAAAGGTCATTACTCTCACATGGCCATAGGGGATGTGCCACCAAATGTTTTAGAAGAAAATATTAATGGTTCATATTCTTAAAAAATCCGATTTTAAAACAATGCATTAAAAGGGGTATCACCCATGATAATGAAAAATTGCTTAGACACATCTGTATTGCAGATGTAGAAAGGCAATCAAACATCATAGAAATGGTTTCTCTCAGCTGAAGAATAGAAGGCAAATGTGGTTGGAGTTAAATTTAGATTTAAAGTGAATGTGAGTGCCTCACAGCTGTAATCTCCTTTAACACTCAGGTGCATCATGACCTCCACAGCCAAGGAGTAAACCAACATACCTTCAGGGGCTGCCACTAAGGATGAGGGGAGTGTGTGTTGGGGTGTGTGTGTGTAGCATTACAGTATCCACATTGCTACTACAGGAGAGGCTGAATTCATTGAATGTTTCCATCTAGCTCCTCAAGCCTTACTGTCCTACCCCTCCCTGTTTTCCAAGGAAGATAACATTTTTCCATAAGTGGAATCCTATACGTATTGATTTATCTATGATTGATCTTACACTAATAAAGGGATTTAGTGTGTAATTTCATTAATTCTATATTTTTTTGCTTTGCTTTACTTGTCTGCCATTAAGATGGAGCAGTAATTACATGTATGACTTCAGGTGGAAATTAGTCATGTTCACATTCTTCAGCAACTGTCCCTGCAGTGCTGGGGACACCATCTTATATTAAACTGATTGGCTGAGGAAATGGGATTGCCAAGAGAAGGCAAACTGGACTCCTGAGGATGTAGGAATAATTCCACTACTTCTGCCACATTTTGAATTTATTAATTTACATTCCATAAAAGCTAAATTTTGTGACCGCGCTTACCTAGGAAGACTCAATTACTTTTGTTTAAAAGGGAATTTGGAGTTTCCTAGCTGGAACCCTGTGTCACAGTGTTTCATTGTGATCATTTCTGGGAAGGTCAAAAATAAAAAAGAGATCTTTTCCTTACTTTCTTTCTCAAAAGGTTATGCAGTAGGATTGGATACTTAATGTTTTACTCATATTCCTCTCGAGGTAAGGGAGATAAGGTAGATATCTTAAAGTGAAGATAAAAAGGCTATGAGAACATTTACAAGAGAAATTCATAGGTACAACAAGAACCTTGTGAGGTTTGTATTTCATTTCTCCACTTCCCTCCTAATGCAAAGTCATGGAAAATACCCCAGATTTACTCAATTGGCTAGAAAACTCCTATTTCTTTTTGGATTCCTGAGGCAAATGGGCTGACCTCATGTTCTCCACTTTTGGACACAAAAGAAGCTATTAAATCTTTTGGTATTTTGTCTCAGCTTTATGCTGTTGGGAAACATGATCAGGGTGTGCCATATGAGGCTAACCAATTTCCCCACAGTAGAGGCTACAGTTCTAAAAGGGGGTTTCGGCTACAAAAAAATGTCTAATGAAACCACAGACTGCTCATGAGTTTTGTGTATACAGTAAGTTGTGGCCTTAAAGCCACTTAGAGCAGGCCAGTGCTGACTTTGTATTACGAGAACAGCTGCCTCAAGTAAGCAGACTCTTTATCTGGAGAGTTGCTACCAAAAAGGTCAAGAAATTATATAAAAATAAAATAAATTATATGAAAATTAGTAGGTCTGGTAGGTCTCACCATTTTGTGTGTACATATTTGTTCCATTAGCTTTTGGCTGAAACATAGTAGCACTGAGTTTAGGAGACCAATTTGAAGCAGGCATGTGGTCTGGTAAGACATTTATCTCAGAAGTAAAAACAGTATTTGCTGATAATTTATGCCAAGAGAGCAGATGTGTAGGGGAGTGAGGAAACTCCTGTCCACTTCATCATGCTTCTGGAAACTGAACAATGTGGAGTTCTATGTGGGTATTTTCTTAGAAATCATGTATAACCGTAATACAGTCCAATGTGTGAAGCAGAAGTAAAATGGCCTCAGGACAGAAGACATCTCTATAGAACACAGAAGATGAGGGTAAAAAGCCATGCCAATGCATTCAGATGGATTTTAGCACAAAGGAGAAAAGGAAATCTACTGAGGGATACGTAAGAACGGCAATCCCATTAATGTGGCATATGGAGAATGCTTAGATGGAAACATCTTGAACCAGCATAAACAAGAAGACTGCATTACCGAAGGCCAGAAAAAGAGTGCTGAAGCAGGACAAGAATGAAAAAAACTAATATCTGGGTATTAATTTTTAGCTTTGTAGATGGATGCATTGTGTTTGCACAGCAAGATTTTGGTGGAGGAGGGCTACAAGGGTGACTTCTGTAAGAAACTGATGGAAGCTTCCCACATGTCCTTTAGACCCAAAATCACCAGCTCCATGATGGACCTACTGCTGGCCAAGACTAAGCCAATCAAGAGTGATAGTAATGCCTCTGTGATAACATGTTTAAGAGGGGGAGAAAAAGCATTATTAAGCAGATGACATTGCAGCCAGAGAAGAGTAGAGTGAGAATATCTGAACAACTCTGCAGACGCAAAAGTCAGTGAAGAAAGAGGAGGAGCAGGCACTCCAGGTGCCAGAGCTGAGGTTCCCCTGCAGCCCATGGTGAAGACTATGGTGGAACAGCTGTGACTCCGCAGTCCATGGAGGATCACAAGAGTGCAGAGATTCACCTGCATTGGAGAAGGTGGGTGCCTGAAGGAGGCTGTGACCCTGTGGAGGCCCATGTTGGAACAGGGTCCTGGCAGAGACCTGGTGACCCATGGAGAGAGGTTCCCACATTGGAACAGGTTTTCCTAGTAGACTTAAGGTCCTGTGGAGCACCCAGAGTGGATCAGTCTGTATCTGAAGGATTGCACTCCGTGGAAGAGTGACCTACTTTGCAGTCGTATGTGAAGAACTGTTGCCTGTGGGATAGATTCATGTTGGAGAAATTCACGGAGGATTTTCTCCCAAGGCAGAGAGCCCACGCTGGAGCAGGGGAAGAACTAATTTCTTTGAACTGTGACAGAAACAACCTGTGATGAAATGACTGTAACCATCATTCCCCATCTCCCTCTGCCACTGGAAGGGAGGAGGTGGAACATGGGAAGGATGGAGGGGTGGGGGAAAGGTGTTTTTAAGACTTATTTTACTACACATTCTCCTGCTCTGATGCTGTTAGCAATAAATTCAGTTCATATCCCCACTTCAGGTCTGTTTTGTTCATGATGCTAATTGGTAGGTGATCTCTTCCAGTCCTTATTTCAACTCATGAACCCTTTATTATATTTTATCTCCTCTGTCCAGTTGCAGAAGATAGAGTGGTTTTGCTTTGTACTTAGTGTCTAGCCAGGGTCAATCCACTACAATGGAAATAGTGTTGTGTTTGGTGGCAGTGTATTTGTACATTCTGTAGAGCTTGAAAGACTCAGGGGTAACTGGGATGTGAGGACTTCATAGACAGTGGATTCAAAAGAGGTGCCTGACTTGCAAGCCTGAGGAAAGGTTGCTAGTCTAGATCTGGAAGGAATGACTAGATCTAGAAGTATGACTCCGTTGAACCTACTGAACTGAAGTTGGTGTTGGTTATACAGAGGGACCATAGAAAGACGCTGTGAAGGTGTAGTCAAAGATCCTCAGCCTAACAAATAGATGAAGCTACAAATAGTGCAATGGAAGTATCACAAAATTCAAGATCCTGAGAGAAAAAATGGCAGTTAACTGTTGTATGAGTTTGGGATACTGATTGAGCCTGGTCAGGGAGAAGCCATACTTTATGATGAAGAAAGAAAAGCAGCTGAAGCAGACCTTTGAGGAAGATCTGTCCTCTCCCAAGCCAGGTTACAGCTTTGAATAGCTCTAGTCCATTACTGTTACTGGAACAAAGGGAAATCAAGAATTTCAAAATTGCATCCACAAGTCTCCTGCTTGCAGAGTCTGAAATAAGTCTGGGTTATTCACATATAGACATCCCTCGAGTTTTGTGGGTGTTTGGGACTGTGGTAATGCCGTAAAAGCCAAATTCCGTGAAGAGCAGTGGATCATACATATGCAAATAAGCCATGCCCATCTCCCTGCCCCCTCAGTCCTGGCGAGTGCAGAGATACCTTTACCTCTATGCGAGCAGTGGTGGGCAGCCAGTACCACCCCTGTGCAGACACGGTGCGGTGCAGTGGTGAGGCAAGTGACCGTGGAGGGAGTGGCACCATCCCGCCCGCAACTGGGACTGGTCCAGCAGTGTGGTGCCCCCTGGTCTGCAGCGTGTATCACACAGGGGGAGTGGCGCAGCTCTGCTTGCAACCAGGACCGGCCCGAGGGGGTAGGACTGCCCCATCCACGGCACGTACCATGTGAGGTGAGTGACGCCACCCTGCCTGCAAGCGGGCACAGGTGGAGCCAGGTTGCTGCAGGTATTGGGGTCTTCCCCAGTGTCAGTTGAGCCTGCAGCTGCAGGATGAGCAGGTGCCAATCCCCCGCTCCCCTGCGGCCCCAGTGACAGCTTGACGCAGTGTATATAAAGCTTCCTTAGAATTTTATGATTCTTTACAATCTTATATGCCAGTCCATGAGCCACCCCCTCAGCCCCAGTGAGTGCAGGGATGCCTTTGCCACCATGCTGGGGCATGCTAAGCAGGGGTGGGCAGCTGGTACCACTCCCACACCAGCGGGCAGGGCATGGGGGAAGCTGGCAGCTCCCCACTTGCAAGGGGGCATGGAGAGGGCAGAGCTGTGTCTTCCTGGTCACAAGCGGACGTGGCACAGGTGGAGCCACACCTTTCCTGTTGCAAGTGGGCACAGGCAGAGATGCGCTGCTGTGGGGACTGGGGTTTTCCCTGGCATCAGTTGAGCCTTAAGCTGTGGGATGAGCAGCCACCAATCCCCCAATCCCCCATGGCCCTGGTGCCAGCTTGACACAGTGTGTATAAAGCTTCCCTAGAATTTTATGAATCTTTACAACTCTCTCATATGGCAGTCCACAAGTGAGTGGCACCTGCTGGCATCGACACCCCACCCTGTGGGGCATGCCTGTCCTGCTCCGCAGGGCGTGGCAGCTCTGTCCCCCAGCACAGCAGAGGCACTCTGTGCATGCACACACAGAAAATCTCCATGAAGAATCAAGGGGAACCTATGGTGTCTTCAATGGAAAAAAAACCCACAAAGAGGTGAAGCTGCAAAATTTGAGGAGCAAAGAGGTGAGGCATTACTGTATTCTCATTTGTGCATGGATATTCACATGATGGTTTTGTCTTTAGAATTTTGGTCCTAGAGCTATACTATAAAAGGCACCCACCATAAAATCCTCTTTGTTGCATATACAGTGTGTATTTTCTGTGACACTGAAGAAATCCACTTTCTTAGGAAGCTTTTTCCTCCTGTGCATGAGGAGGGCAGATGATGTGGGAACTCCACTGCCAGATCTGTGTGACTAAAAAGTACTTCAGTGCCACTTAACACCATACCTTTGAACATATTCCTTTATGAATCTGTTCCCTGTAACATGCAACTATAACAACATGCAGCCATTGATTCCTGGTTTATCAGGAATCAAGCTAGTGAACTCTTCTTCTGTGGTTCAGCCTACAGTCAGAATGCAGAAAACAACTATGAAAAGGCATGCACTCCAGGTCATCTGGAGGAGAAAGGCTTGCAATGCCATGTACCAGAGAGGAGAGTTGCTGGCTGTCTCACAGCAGACTCATCCTGGCACAGCTGGATACCATATGCTGCCCTTTACAGCAAAGAGCCCTTTGACGGCTGATTTAATCCAGGCCATGGGATGCTGAGACATCATATGCAGCAGCTGGGAACTTCTAGGAGATTATGAAGTCATTTATCATTGAAAAAATTCAAAACATGGTACCATAATAATCATTGTGAAGAAAATTAGCTCTACTATAGCTCAAACCAGCACAGCATCTGCACTAGTCCCAATGAGGGTGCAGGAGCCCCACCACATCCCAGACCAGGGTCAGCCCCTGCCATACAGCTGGGGAGGGCATGAGCGTGGCTGGTGTGGTACGAGTGTAGTGGTTATACGCCACTCAACTCTGCATACCTAGTCCTCATGGCCTCACACTGCTGTTCTAGCTGTGTGTGGGATGTGTAAACAGATTGTTTTTAAAAGGTCAAGCTGGAAAGATATCTAAAACATGAGTAACTATACCCAAGGAAAAAGTAGTTTTTCTTGCTTGCCCCTTCTGTCATACAGTTCAAAAGGTTGCCAGTGCCTTTACCACACAACTTTCTGCCATCCTAGCCCCAAACACACCATCCTTTGAAGTGAATGTGCAGCATTCCCTAGTATATTTTCACTGCATAGTTTTCTTCAAGCAAAAACAAGCTGTACAGTAGAGATGGGGAACTATGTAACACCATAGAGCTTGCTTCTACACCCACCTATGCAATTCCAGGGCAAAGCTCACACACATGATTAGTGAATCAGGACATACCATGCAGTTTGTCCAAGCATGGGACAAAATAACACTCAAGGTTGAATGGTGTATCCTCAAATCCTTTTACATCAGCCAGCCTGGGCACAAACTGAGTCAAGGCACTGCTGTCTGGTTTCAGTCTTGCAGGCAGGCAAAGTGCTCAGATAGCACTGTAGCTGCAAGGTTCAGTAGTCTCTGCCTCCATCCTGGATCAGCACAGTGCCTAAATATGAAAGATCAGCTGAGTGAAGCTTGTCAGCTGAGAAAAAGATTTTGCACATTTTCTGATGTCTGTAGTCAATGGAGAGCAGAGAATTGAACAAACTGAATCTTCCTATCTTCTGGATGGTGTACATAGGGACATAGAAAAGAATTTTACTTAGAAATGACAAATTAATATGGATTCTGCTAGATCTGATTACCTTCATTTTTTTCCCTTGGAAAGGAGAAAAACCATAATTTTCGTTACCAGCATTATTCATTGCATGTGTCTCACTAGGAAATATCTAATCATCGTTGGAGCCCTGCAGAATAAAGTTTCAGCTACCTATACTATTTAATACTTATTCATAGCTTACAGTACCAATACCTAATGACATCCATCACTTCTATTTAAGTCATGTAAAGCATGACTCCATTTGCCATGGAGATTATACTTCTAGGAGCTACAAACTTTAATGTGAGATAAGAAGAAAACATGATGTTCTTGTTCTTATGCACAGCATAGAACATTATATAGAGTAAAACAGATCTTTTGCTAGCTCTTCAGAATTGACTCTTCTCTAGAAACACTCCCACCCATGAGTCCCTGCAGAGTATCAAGGTTTATTGCGACAGAGGACAATGTCTGCAAATATCTTAGAAATTATTATTTGCAATATGCTTTTTTCATGCCTGTCACAAGTTGTGGTATGAGAGCAGTCAGTCCAGATACTGTTACAAAAAATCAAACAAAAATAAACAAAATAAAATAATATTTCTCATTTGTTAGAACATGCTTGCTTAGTTTCATTTTATAGTTCTAGCCCACAGAAAGCTTACAGGAAATTTCAGCTGGTAAAATGTAAATTTACCGTAATTGTGTAGTAGTACCAGATGCAGCTGACCACAAGCTATGTGCTTTATAAAAAAAAAAAAAGGTGTTCATACTAGCAGGGTAATAAATGACAGGAAACAAAATTGCCTGATGCTAACACAGGTTTTTGAGCCTGTGACTCTCAGGAAAAAATGCATACCGTACCTCCAAAGAGTGCTATGCATTCTAATGACATTCCCACAGGCAAAAGGCATGGTAGTAAAAGTTAAATCGCAGGGAAAAATTAGGCTTTTATTTTGTTACCTTACAGCATGCTGCACTGAGGGCTGATGGGCCTACTGGCACACAATGCAAAAAGTTGAACTAGGGGCAATCCTTTCTCTCTGGCAGGGTAAAGAACCTCATCTGAAAGCCACAGGCAGAGCTCTAAGAGATAGAAAAGCTCTGTTTTCTGTCTTTAGGGTCTGACACCAGCACTGAATGCAGATATTACACAGAACTCCTCTTTGCTCTCCAGGACAGGTATAATCTTTGAGCATCCCAAGTGATCACTGAAGCAAAGATCACATTGCTCTGTTGTGAAAACAGTGCCAGTGCAGCAGCTGGCTGCTGTCCTCAGCTGCAAATGGCAAAGGACAACTGGGACTGTGAGTCATCATGACTTTCTCAAATTCTCTCTTTCAGCCTTAATTACACTGTCCTTTGCCACTCTGATGGCTCTGTGTGCTACTTCTTTCCCCTTACATCATCTTCTGTATCTAACATTATCTGTCTTCATATGTGTCAAGTGTTCAATATCCTCTCATACGCTCCTCAAATTAATTTCTTCTTTTTTTTTTTTTTTTANTTTTGTCTCTGGCCTCCCTCCAGTCACACACTGTTGTAGACCTCTGACTTAAAGTGTGTATTTTATTACAGGCTAGTCAGTAGTCACCTCGTGACTACAGTCCACTTCCTCCAGCCTGACCATTTCTCCTTTTCCTGAGTCACCCATTCCTTATTCCCTTCTCATCCCTCCCTCACTGGTGTCACACCATGCTCAGGCTGCGTCTCCACAGATATAGGAAGCCCACAGTGAGCAAAGGCCATTAAGACATTTAGCCAGGTGACTCAATGCCTTCTACTTACTACAAAGAAACAATCTTGGGAGACTAATGGAATATGAGCTCACCTAGCTCCAAGGGATCCTCTGGGTAACACAAACACTACAATATCTCACTTACGTATATGGGTATATAAAGATACACAGTTCTCAGTGATCTCAGCACCTACTTTCCTATTTGATTGTGTCCACTGCCATGTCTTCCTTCCACTGTTACACCAAGGGAAAGTCTTCCAGGAAGGTGTTTCACATGATGGTCTTGGTTATTTGAATAGTTTCTGTTATAAACAGAGCCAGCAAAGGGAGGGAGGCAGGCCAGATTTGTATACATGGTCTCTCAAATCTCACAAACTGTACAGGGTCCTTGAAGACCTAATCCTGAGTTAGAAAAGTCATATGTGCTTGTGAAGCTGAGCTGCAAAGCTATAACCAGCTACTTTCAGAGGAGTCAAAAGTGCAAGTAGAACTTGTAGAACTCTGAACATGTAAGCCTCCTAATGGAAAACTCTGTGAGTGAGTGAGATGCAAAACCAAATCACCTATTACTTATCCTTAAAAATTGCCAGGTTGCTTACTTCTGCAGTGTTTTCCTTCAAGAGCTCAGTAAATAATATTTTTGGATTTCATGATGAGAATATTTATGAGGGCAAACATTATTAATTCAGTTTGCAATGTAAAAGAAACCCAAACCACAACCCCCCTCCAAAACCCCCCACAAAATACCTCCAAAACAAAGCCACACAGATACCCAATTAATGATGTTAGAGAAAAAAAACCCCTTCGCTTAAGTTTCTCCCACATAAAGTTGATACTAGATGTTGCAAGACTGAACCAAGTAGCTGTATTTGAGGACCAGCCTGACCCTAATTTTCCATATTCATCTTTGAAGAAGAAGGAATTTTTGTGCCTAAATGCAGCAGGAGAAGACCAGGGAATTCAGTCACTGCTGTGCAAGATATAAGTCTCCTCAAATGACTTCCCAACTAATGGTAAAGAGAAGGAGTGTGAAAAGTTTAATCTCAGACTCTTGATCAGTCAGAACATCTGATCCATTTGGACCACAGTATCACAGTATTAGGAAGGTTGGAAGAGACCTTAGTGATCATCAAGTCCAACCTGTCCAACATCCATCGTCTAAACCATGGCACTAAGTTCCTCACCCAGCCTACTCTTAAACACCTCTAGGGATGGTGACCCCACCACCTCCATGGGCAGCCCATTCCAATGGCAGATTACCCTTTCAGTAAAGAGTTTCTTCCTAATACCAAGTCTAAACCTTACCAGATGGAGCTTGAGACTGTGTCCTCTTGTTCTGTCACCAGTTGCGTGAGAGAAGGGACAGACTCCCTCCTGAGTACAACCTCCTTTCAGGTAGTTGTAGACAGCAATAAGGTCACCCCTGAGCCTCCTCTTCTCCGGGCTAAACAACCCCAGTTCCCTCAACCGCTCCTCATAGGGCCTGTCCTCCAGCCCCTTCACAATCATTGTTGCCCTTCTCTGAGCACATTCTAGTATTTCCACATCTTTCTTAAACTGAGGGGCCGAGAACTGGACACAGTACTCAAGGTGCAGTCTAACCAGTGCTGAATACAGTGGAAGGATAACTTCCCTAGTCCTAGATGATGTGAGCAAGCATGGAGATGAGGGATTTTGGGATGAATGACCACGAAGTCTTCAGCAAAAGACAACCACAAGGTGCCAGAAGTTGTCTTATGCAGCCCCTTTGCAGACTACAAGAATCTAAACCCTCAAACCCCACTCCCCACCCCGTATTCTATTTTGGTTACTTATAAGGTGCCAGTATTTCATCCCATCACTTTCTGGTAACCAGTATTTCTTTACAAGCATATCTCCACCGGTCCGGGTGGAATCCAGTTCACCTGCTTACCAACTCTTTTAAGCATTTTTCCACTGGGTTTGTGGAAAACAAAACCATAATGAATGGAGAAAAAACAGCAGGCTAGACCTTGGCAAAACATGAAGATGAATGACATGATGGTTTTAAGGACCTGACATTCGATTAACTGAGTCAGATCACGGTGCATATGACAAACTGAGATGTATAGGGCCTGCAGGAGGTCAGAACACAACAGACAAAGTGCAAAGGCGGGTGCCAAATTTTCTAGATGGGTAAGAACGCTTAATACAAAGTTACTCCTCAGGAAAACATATCATAAATGGCATAAATGTGAGACTAACTACAGCTATCACCTGATCACAGAAACAGGCTTTGCTCCCAAAGCAGATGAGGAATACTAAGGGTGACATTTTCCAAAATGGCCATGTCTTTAGGCATCTTCCTTGATCATGTATGATTTTCTCCTCCTTTGCAAGTGAGCTCAGTATTCCTGATTCTTAAATACCTGAAGATAGCTAAATGTAAATATATAAAAGTCCTTAAATGCAAAAAATACTGCCTTTTGAGACAGGCCATATACACACAAAGAATTTGAATGCAATTACTTTGCGTTTCAAATGGTCAAATGGTGGTACCAGCAACTGAGCTTTTTTCTCACTGTTTACTAGTGAGGCAGTGCATTGTATTAGATATAAAATATTTGTGCTTCATTGAAGCAAAACAGTTCAATTGCAAATGAGGGATAATTTCTCAGCCACATGAGGAAACTTCCTGTGTTCTTTGCTGCTTTAGATGGCCAAGTTAACTGCAGCAGGAAAATGTCGTCCTGTATCTTTTCAAGTTACCATATAGGAACTTGTTTGTCAAAGAGAGAAAAAAACCCAAAGACTTTGTCTCCAGCTACATTTGCAAGAGTACATGCTAATTAATCACAAGAAGGCACACATGGCATCTACTTAGGTTTGCTGAATATTATAAGAAAGTTTTATATCACTAAATGTACTAGGGACTGATCCAGGATCTCCCAATTTCAATGGAAAGCAATCCCTTTACTTCTTCAAACTTTGAATCATAGCCAGAAAGGAGGTGCAACAGGTACTTTAAGACAGTAAAATGGAAAAGAAATTGGCTTTTTATTTTTAAATTGAAAAGGTATGTTATTTGTGCCACAAATATAAAGTATCATGACTTCCATGCCTAGACTTACAAATTGCTTCTCTCCAGTCAAGTAAAGCAATATGTTTTAGGGCAGCATTTTGTTTTTGGGTTAGGATTTTACTTTTATGAGAGGAACACCCTCTGTAATGAATCAAATGTAAATAAAATCTTAACAGCACAAGCCATAGCTATACAGGAAGCAAACTGTGCCAGACAAATCAAGACTTCAAGTTTATTTCTCAGATTGTTGCTAGCGTTTTATAATATCTTTTAAATAATTCTCCCTAACACCTTAATTCTAGAGAAACGCATAAAGTATCCAAATTCCACTTTCAACAGGGCACACAACTCCCATAGCCTTCTTTCTAACTTTTTTTAAAACTCCCCAGCCGATTTTGCACCATGCAAAACCACACCACACTAATAGGAAAATGTCTAAAAATAATCATGGATAACTATAGGCTCGATCAACCCTCGCATAATCAGGTGATTTCAACAGGAAAGGTAAGCATCTGAAGTCTGTCTTTTTTTTTGTTGAGGAAGGTGTGAAAATTCTCGTAGAGAGTCTAACAAGTTCATAGCTCATCACTGAAAGAGGAAGTGTTTGAATCCCTTGTTTAAGAACCCTTAAAGTGAGGTTGATTTTACTGCCAATTCATTTATTTTCAGGTGAACCACAATAAAATTCCAGAGACTTTTGATCATTCTTTACCGGATGCTAAATCTTCAGTACCTTACACATAGAATTTTCTTTAACAGACATACTCTAGGAAATAGAAACCTCTCATTCAGATGCTGCAGTTTGATCACCCAGGTTTCATGGCATTTTAGAGGAGATGGTAGGATTTTAATCTACCTGATATCTGCTGGGAACTTAACACAGCAGAGAGGAGACAGTCCAGAAGACTGTGCTCGACCTATTGTTTACAAATAAGGAAGGGTTGGTTAGTGATATTGTGGTTGGAGGAAATCTGGGATACAGTGACCATGAGATAATAGAGTTTTCAATCGGCAGTGGGATGAGAAAGGGCATGAAGCAAACCTCATGCTGGACTTCCAGAGGGCAGACTTTGGACTGTTTAAGAAATTAATTGGGAGGGTACCATGGGAAACAGCCCTTAATGGCAGGGGTGTCCAGGAAGGCTGGACATACTTTAAGAATGAGCTCATGAAGGCTCAGGAGCAAGTGGTCCCAATGTGCCAAAAGATGAGTCGGAGGGGCAGAAGGCTGGCCTGGATGAGCAAAGAGATCCTGAAAGAACCACGGGAAAAAAGGAGGATGTACAGCCTTTGGAAAAAGGGGGAGGTAAGCCAGGGTCTGTTTAAGGAAGTTGTCAAGTCACGCAGGAGAAAAACTAGACAGGCAAAGTCCCAGATGGAACTCAAACAAGCTGTCTCTGTTAAGGACAATAAGAAATGTTTCTATAAATACATCAACAGTACGAAGAGAGGCTGCAACAACCTTCACTTCTTATTGGATGCAAAGGGGAATATAGTGAGGAGAGATGAGGAAAAGGCAGAAATACTTAATACCTTCTTTGCCTCTATTTTTAACAGTAAG